>QGMF01000885.1:0-14380 GCA_007821475.1 Lachnellula arida
GCACTCTTCGTAACCAGCGCCCGCCACCCCGTCAACCCCGTCAACGGCAACGCCGCCGCCTCCACATCGCTCAGATGCTCCGGCGCGAGCTCGACCTCGCTCTGGTCTACGAGCACAACCTCCTGTAACGTGCCCAGCGGGTTGGTCTTCGTGCCCCCCAGGATCGCGTACCCGGACGGCGATTCCGGTCCCGTGGGCGAATCGGTCCAGCCGCGGCCGGGGGTCAGGATCACGCGCTTGTGCAGCCAGGAGGTGGCGGAGCTGCCGGTGCCTGTTACGATGCCGCAGCCGTCGGCTAGGAGGGGGGTTTCGAAGGACGGCGCGGGGTAGAGGTGTTGGCGGAGGAAGAAGTCGCGGTGGTTGAGGGCGGCGGCGGAGATGGTTACGAGGAGGTCGTTGGGGCCTGGTTCGGGGGTGGGGACGGTTGTAAGCTGGATGCTGTGCAGTGCAGTTCTTAGTTGGCTGTTGGTGCTGGTGGGGATGTGTGCATGGAGAGAGCTTACGGGTAATAGACCACGCCTGGCTTCCCCTCGACTTGCTGCATTGTGATAGCTTTAGGCATGGTGGGAATGGTTTCGTGGTGCTTTGTAATGTTCAAGGGGGTTTGATTGATGATTTGGAATATGATTGAGGGGTTGTAGGTGGGTTGTTTATATGTTTCATTGTACAAGTAGGTATGTTGTATTTCAAAGCCAAGTGTGACGTGCAGTCCCGCGCGATACATTTTGCCGAGGCTTTTAACAGCCGGCGGTGCCGCAAACCAGGCTACGCGAGGCTGAAAAGGGGTAATGTTTTACTGTCTGTACAAATCTGTCTTTTTGCCATTCATCTAGTACTCCATGAAATACTATGTCTCTACATGTTTTATGCTCCAGAACTCCAAGTCCAAAATAAGAGCTACCACTATCGCCTTCTTTTCCCACCCCCAGCACCATCAGTTTCAGCTCTCCTCTTTTTGCCCTCCTTGCGCCAATATTCCTGCTTCTCCTTCTTCTCCCTCTCTCCCCTCATCTCTGCATTCTCCGCAACCTTCTTCCTATAAACCTCCCTCTTTTCTTCCTTCTTGACCCTTCTCTTGGCCTCCTTCTCATTCCTAAGCGTCATGACCTTCTGCATCAATTCCCTCGCTTTTTTCTCTTCTCCTCCCAACACCACAGCACGTTTCTGCATATACGTCTGCTTGCCCTGTTTCTTCGTTTGCACAATCTGGCTCTTGAAAGGCAATTCCGCCGCTAGCGCTCTCGGGACACGGAGAGGGTTGAAATGCCGTACTGCGCGCTCAACGGGTTTATACAAACTGTTTTTATCCTGCGGTGTCGCAAGGCCTTGATCACGGCGCACCTCACCCGTAAGACGCATGCCTTCCCATCCAATAAGGTTTGTAACGGGGTTGTAGAAACGATGCGGCTTTATCGGGTACCAGGCTCGTAGGAACACGATGTCTTTCATGAGGATTTTGTCTTCGAATGTTGCTCTGAAATGGCCCTCAGGTTTACTCAGTGCGCGCTTGATCTGTCCCCTGATGCCGGAAACGGTGCGGATGGATGCTCCTTCGAATTTCGCGATTTCGAGGGAGGTGGTAAACATGTCTTTTATAAAGGCTGTGTTTTTGAATACTTTGTAGGGTGTACCGGTCAGTTTGAGCTTCTTGACGATCTCGGTGGATTCATCGACGTTGAGGACTGTGCCTGTGGCTGCGATGCGGAAGCCTGGGTTCTTGTTTGAGAAGGAATTGTAGCAGGAGAAACCGGTGTTTGGGGCGATGAGTGGACCGTAGAAAGTGCCGAAACAATGCATGTGCTCTGGTGTATATTTGAGCATGCGGTTTCGGGTTCGCGAATCGGATATGCTGTAGACTGGCATAGTTTGGAACCTTCGCCAGCCCATAGAGAAGATCAAGGGGTCGTTGGTCTTTAAGATCTTCTTGTGCCATCTGTGGCGCTTGATTCTGACTTGAACAAAGCCGAATCGATCTTCTGTTGCGGATATGCCGCCGACGATGACTGGCATTCGGGGCTCGAACTTTTCGACGAATTCAGAGGCTACGTTTTCAATGACAATCTTGGCGTATTGCCCGGCTCTGAAGCCTTCGACATTGACTCGCTGGTTTTCATCGAGAGCATCGAATTCGGATTTGTTGATATTCAACTGCTTCTGGATTTGAGCTTTCTGTGCATCATACCAATCGTCCTCGCCAAACTCCTCCTCCTCCCCGCCTTCTCGCCGAGCTTTAGCTTTGTCGTTGTTAAAACCTTCTGGATCTTCCTCTTCGAATCGCAACTTCAGCTCTTCCTTTCGACGAGCATTCTTCTCTCGTTCAGCCTCGATTTCGTCCGCCTTGTGCTCTTCACCCGTCTCCAAATCCTGGAATTCTCCATCGCCTTCATCATCCTCATCCTCTTCTTCGGCATCGCTATCGTCGCTATCGCTGCCTTTTGCAGCTTTTTCCTTTAGCAAATCAGCCGTGGAAAATCGCTGTCTTAATGCTTCGACGTTATCCTCAACTGACCAACGTGCTTCCAGCTCGTCATAGTCAAGTATCGGAATGGCACGGTCTTCAAAGTGCTCATCGTCCTTCTCGCGGCCGGACTTCTTGAAGAACGTCTCCTCGTCATCGGAATCTTCGATATTCTCTTCCTCCTGCTCAACCTCTCCTCTCCATCGCTGTAAAGCTTCAGCCGGAGTTACTGATTCGTCATACATCATCTTGACGAGATCTGCCGTTCGATATGACCTCTTGTGACCGTGAAGCTTCCGCGCTGTTTCCAGCATATTCTCTTTCCAGCGCACTCCACCATCTTCGTCGTCCGAAAGGTCCTCCTCGTCTGAATCAAATTCCTCTCCAGATATGGAGCCAAGATCCGAATCACTGTCTGCAAAAGCAACATCTCCCTCACTCTTGTCATCTGTTTTTCGAAAAGCCTTTCCAAGCTTTTCCTCCGCGATCTCTTCCTCGTCGTCTGATGCAAGCTCATCGCCACTCACAAACCCCTCGTCATTCACAGGAGCATCATCGTCAGATTCTTGGCCTCGATCGACAAATCTCGCAGAGCGTGGCTGTTTTCGGCCAGTATTTTCGTCTTCTGGGATGGTCTTGATAGCATCAGTACCACTAAACAACCGGACACCCTCTTCCGTCTCCCCAAGTAACCTCCTCTCTCCCTGTAGATTAATTATCAACTCTTCTCCCTCGCCACGATCCTCATCCTCGGCATCAGGGTCGAAATTGAAGCCCTTCTCTCGAGTAATCCAAATAGTGTCTCCATCAATCTTCAATCCACTCTTGTCGGACATGGGTGCATGTAGTTTCTTTTCCTTCTCGTCCAAACGTTTCCGTCCAGACTTCCCACTTGCTTTTGCTACTGCCTGGTCCATGTAAGGAGTTGGACATGGATCTGGCAATGCTTCCATCGCAGCTATCGAACAATCCCCCAACCCAGGTATATGCACTCTCTGCCCACTCGCCGCAAAATTAGTTCCGCGTAAATATCCCGAAAGCACCACCGTTCTATCGCATTTCGGGTCTTCCTCAATCTTCGCAGGATGCGTTATGTCCCGAAAGCTGTCGATAATCGTATACGGATGCGAATTCCTCCAAATCAGCGGCCTAGGATTTTTCATAACAGAAATAAACCTTGATAGATTATGAATCTCACGATCCGGATACCGGCCATTGATAACACCCGACAGATAGAACAAATGCGCCCCCTGGTACAATTCGCTCCAAAACCGCATCTTCAGCCTCTTCTTCGCATCTTTGAGTGTCTGCGGTTTCCGAAATAAGTCCAGATGCGTCAAGATCCCAAACACATTCCCAGGCATTCCACTGCTCGCTAGTATATTCAAAAACTCCATAGTTTCCATCTCGAATCCGAAATTGCCGTCGATCATTAGCAGGACTATGTCTGCTACTTTGGACATGTCGACCATGGCTTCGAGCTCGTTGGGACATTCTACGAATGTCAGGCGTTGGCGCTTGGAGGTGACGACGGTTATGGGACCCAATGGGTAGGAGAGCGTTTCTTTGGCATAGCGTTTGACGAGGGATTTGAGGAGGGTGGTCTTTCCTACGCCAGGTGGGCCGACGATGGTTACGAGGCGGGGAGGGGGTTCTTCGGGGATGCGGTCGATTTGGGGGACATGGTAGCGCTTTTCTTTGATCTGGGGGGATTAGCAAGTAACTAGCTTTTGGGGAAAGTAGGGTATACATCATGCGATCGCGCAGCAGATTTCGCCAGTCGTCCTGGGTTTGCGAAACTAAAAGCTTTGGGATTGCGGTCTGGGTGAAAGTTAGCATTGTGAAGATTGGTAGTAGGTAGATGGATTAATCGGATGCTAACCTCCAGTATGCTTCTTCTTCTCTTTGGGCGCGATGGGGCCTGTTCTTCTGGTCCTCCATGTTGGGTTGCTTGTACAGTTCCCCTCAAGCTCATGCCTCTATCCATATATTTTTTTCTCGGGGAACTTTTATCGATGAGCCACTTTACTACATCAGGCTAGCCCCAAGGCTTATCACTTATCATACTGGCACGTGATCTACTCTTATCATTGATACAAAACATGAGCTGAAAACAATCCACGCTCAGGTGTCTCTAATATGAACCAATTATTGCATTACCTATGGTGTTGGCCGCACATCTCAAACAGTTCTGTTAACGCTATTATTTCACGGGTCATGTTACTGCCAAGGGGCGCCTTATCCAAGGTTGGCAGCTGCTCCACCCCACCTTGATGACGTATATCTTAGGCAGCTGAAGGTGCTGGCGGGGTCAAGATGTGGTGGGTAGGTATAGGTAGTATAGGTATATAAGCCTCTCTCGACGGCCTGTTGGCATCTGAAGCTTGCCCTTCTTATAATCTTCTACCCTTCCAGTTTTCCATTCCCAGTACATACCTTCATATCCCAAACCTTTGAATACCTTCACGCATACCCCTTTCTACCCACTACCCTTCAAGCAAGCAGGCAGGATCTTGTAAACATGGCTGGCCAAGAACCCACTCATATGGCAAGTTTCCGTATAGGAGCAGTGTAGATAGTTGCTGATTGATTTTCTCTAGGTTACCATCAAGGAGAATGCAACTGCTGCAGAGAAGGCAGCGTGAGTAGCCATGACCATCTCCTGCTTCTGCCAATAACACCACTTTAGCGTCGAGAAGCACATCAAGGAACAAGGTGGTCAGATTAAAGACACTTCTCCATTTGGAATCTACAGGTAAGTTACTATGGCTGGTATGAACCGCCTCCAGTTGCTGATGTTGTCCAAGCGTTGTCTTCCCCAAAGACACAGTTTTCGCCTCGGACTCCCACCCCGATATCGATGCCGTTGAGGCCAACAAAGAAGTCCACACGCAATAGAAAAACAGGCCGTTTATTGCGGGATATGTGTGGGATGAGTTATGTACCTACCTATGCACCGTATAGGTAGGCATATCATGCAAGCAGGAAGATGTTGATGTTGATGTTGATGTTGCTGCTGGCTCGCGAGTAAATAGGTGAGCTGAAGGGCTAGACAGTGGTACATTACGACTTTTATAATGAAATATGGCATTGTACGCCTCTCTTGGACTGCAAAACGTAGAGTAGCAAACGTGACTACACAGTAATGTCTCGCGTGAAAGTGATATTCAACAAGCGTAATCGAATACATAGCCAAGGGTCTTGGGTTTTGTCCAAGCGATCCTCGTCGCTTCGCTCCTCACTGTACAGTACTGTGTTTACCCAAATGCCACCATGACAATACTTTCCGCGCCATTGCGGTCGTGCAGTGGGAAGCTATATCTCCCAAGCCCATTCGCATCCAGTACTACTTATAGATGCTTCTCCCAAAGTGCAAGACTTGCTCGGCACCACCCTTCTCCTTCGACGCACAAGTGGTCCCATCCACCCAGTTCGACAGTCATCGCCGACGATGATGTAGCAAGCCTCGCCCGCAAACAACAGCATGCCCTCTGTCTGGCAGATCTTGTCAAGTATGGACGCTCCACTCTGATTATCACTTCCTCCATTGACCGCATCCAGACATGGTCGTCCCCCGCTTTCCGCAGCCGCGCTGTATTCCTCTGCGAACTTTACACTCTCCCTACTCCCAATACGCCTCGCGCATCGTATACAGGCCCTGCGAAATCTCCCTTTTATTGTCGTGTCGAATCCAAACATATCGAAGATATACAACAACTACCTGCACTCCCTCTCGACCTTGTTGCCCTACAAGTCCAAGACCATCTCCAACCTCGACGATGAGATTCTGTTCACAGAGGTGCTCGCAGAACTAGTCGAGACCCACTCCAATACAATACCCACCCTGGCTAGAGGTTTCTTGGAATGTAGGAAATATATCAATCCGGTAGAGGTCACACGATTCTTGGATGAACACTTGCGGGCTAGAATAGGCACAAGGTTGATCGCCGAGCAACACATTGCCTTACATGTGTCTTCGCAGCCTCACCAAGATCCGACTTCCAAATACGAACCATCGAGCCATCCATCATACGTTGGTGTTATTGATACCGCGCTTCAGCCTGCTACGATTATAAACAGCTGTGCAAACTACGTGTCAGACATATGCGAACTCGAATATGGCGTCCGGCCAACATGGATTATTGATGGAGAGCCAGATACCACATTCGCCTATGTACCAGTACATCTAGAATACATCATCACCGAGTTGCTCAAGAATGCGTTCCGCGCGACTGTCGAGTCTGGGAGGTCGCATGAGCCTGTTGTGATTACCATTGCTGCAGAACCAGAGTCTCCGAGAGGAGTTCCAAATTCGTTCGATCATAGCCAGACATTGGATAACAATACCCCAATCAGGCAGGAATCGTCCGAAAATACCCGTATAAAACCATTTGACGACCCCGCTCCTGGAGTTACAATACGAATCCGTGATAGGGGAGGTGGAATCAGCCCCAAAGTTCTGCCCAACATATGGTCTTACTCATTTACGACATTTTCCGATGAGGACGAGTTCCCTGGTCAGAGCTCTGGCAGTGCTAATGTGGATGCTCTCAACGCAATATCTGGACCAGGTGGAGAGCGAAGCTCAATCGCGGGTCTTGGCTATGGGTTACCGCTAGGTAGAGCATACGCTGAGTATTTCGGCGGAGGTATTGGTGTTCAAAGCCTGTACGGATGGGGCTGCGATGTTTACTTGCGACTGAAGGGACTAGGGAAGCCAAAGGATTGAAAGTCCGTTGGAGGCCTATGAAGTGATCACAAGAATGCCTGGGTATCAAATCATCTGACCAATGGAATCTATCGAGGTTTGTGAGTCTTGTACATGCAAAGACACCAATACCAATCCGCGCATTTGCGTCGAGAAACGGGTGTAGCACCAAGTCTCTTGGCTCCATGTTAAATAACACCGGGTTCCTCTCTCCTAACAAGGAACATGGGTACGGTGCGAGAAGACAGTCCAAGGCTCCTTAATTCAAAATAAGAAAGGAAGGAATTGATAACTTCAAAAGCGGCTAAGATTCCGAATAACAAACTGCCCCTCAAATCTGTCACTCGTTTTTTGTGGGTAATCGTCCCAACTCCCCTTAAGCTCTTATTTGGGAACAAGTTTGCGATATGAGTCAAGTCTAATACCATACCAGCCCCTTAACACCTCCTATGTTATCTTATACGTCTTGCGAGACGGAGCTCAAGATTAACAGTCCACCAGACAATGTCTGATAAACAAGAGCTATGTACAAATAAGAATTAAGCTGTAGCAGAGGATTGCAGCCGTATTACAGGAAGCGGAGCTAGGCTAAAGAGGATAAGCTACCGTATTAGTTAGGATATAAGACCTGGTCTACTAAACTTTCCCGAGGGGGTAGACCTTAGCTATAACATGGTCTTATTTATAATGTGCCAGCTGGCGTAGAACATTAAAAGTCAACCATATAGTCTTCTGCTGGGGACTAGTCTTATATCCTAACTAATACGGTACTTACTACAGCGGCTCCCTTTAATTCAGCTTCAGCCGTTGTCTTTAACTTTCTTGATTGAATCCTCTTAAAAATCACGTAGCTTAATCTCTTATAGAGGCTCCTTGGCGCGTTGAAGATATTAAACAACTCCTGTGCAATCCAAGTATTTTAAAGAAGTGACTAAGCGGGAAACTTAGCTTTCAAGCAGGCTTTTCTACGTATTATATAGGAGGTAGTCAAAGCTTGCCCTGCAAGTTTACTATATGAAATTCGGGGTTTTTTTATTATAAAGTCTTACTAGTAATATCTTCGCGATGTATTAGTTTAGTTATTATTAAGAAAGATGTGCAAGAAGCTAATATAGTACTAAATTCCCGATATAAGAGATGTAATAAGGAACTCTGAAACAGCAATTGACCCCAGTGATCATAGAGGCTTATGTGGGGTAAGCAGTATCCGCAATCAAACCCCAGGTTTGCTTAAAGGCCTTTGAGAGTCCTCTATTATTCCTTATTATTATTAGAAGATTAACAGCGCATTCCAACCTCTTAATTGGGCGTATTAGCGCGAAGAAGATATTACGCACCGCAATGCAACGCAACCCCTTTGAATTGCTGTCTTTATATGAACGGGACATGTCAAAGATGCGATGGAGAGTAAGGAGTAAGCGCGTTAGGAGGGATGGTAATGAAAGAGAGAGAAGCTTCTTCTTCTTTCTAAGGAGCAATTATATAATGCGCGCTAATGAATCCTTTGCCCATCTATAAGATAAAAAACCCGAATCATGCTACTTGACCCCGCAATAGCGACTACTATCCCGCCCCCTTAATAGAGGTTAAATCACGTACAGTACGGACCTAAAATTAAGAACCACCCTCATCCTGTCCTAGCAAAAACAAAAATACATTTCTATGGGGTGCGGATGCGATTGCGGCTCTAGCCTGTCCTGTGCGTCACAGCGTACCCCTGACAAAGTTGAAACCCCAAACCTGCACATCAGCTAATCAACTGCAAGCGAGATCTAAAGGGGATATCATTCACGATCCTTCAGGATTAGCGACAGGGCCGTTTCTCACCACAAGGCCAATTAGAAAACCAGACGATGGTAAACTTATGGAACCCAAGCCTTTGTTTCATCCTCCCGAGTAGTATAGATAGTGTCCGCACAGGCCAGAAGAGAAGAAGCAATCTCAATATGTTCTTAAAGATGGTGAAGATGGCCAGGGGAAGTGAGAGGCATCCAACTCGTTGGACTTACATTCCTTTACTGCAATTCCATTCTTTTATTGCAATTACTTTCGTTAACACAACATGTCTCACGGTGTTTTCTGTCATTACATGGTATGTTTACACCTCCGTACCATCATCTATACACATCAAAGTCCATAAGCTAACTCATCAACAAATAGGTATGGGGCACCAATGTCACCGAAGCCGCGATTGATGTCGCAGCCGCCAAAGCCATGGGCTTCGACGCCTTCGCCCTAGACGTCTTGAACTTTGAAACATCACCTACATTCTGGTCCAACGAAGCCATCGCCAACCTCTTCGCAGCTGCGCTCGCCATTGGTTTCCACCTCTTCTTCTCATTCGATACCTTGCATTTCTCAGACCCCTCGCAGTTCTTCTACCTGCTTAACAATTATACCAGCCACGGGGCATATTACCAATACAACAACAAGCCTTTTGTTAGTACGTATACCGAGCCCAAAGACTCGAAATACACCCTGGGCGCCATTGGAGCTAACAAACACTGAAAGGTACTTTCTATGGCGGCAAAATGACCTTTGGAGACTCGACGCCCAATGCTGGCTGGCAAGATAAATTCATCAATGCCTATGGAAAACCAGTCTACTTTGCCCCCGCATTCTCAGACGCAACCCGTACTCCTGCCCTCTCCTCGCCCTCGCAAATGTTCAACGACTATCCCGTCGCCGACGCGCTCATGAGCTGGGACTCGGCGTGGCCCGAGATAGCGGACGGGAAGGTGAATGTCAGCTCTACGATTGATCAACAATACCAAACTGCTGCTGTGGCCGCGGGCAAAGAATTCATTATGCGTAAGCCAGCCAACCATCCATCCAGCTATCCAACACACCATACCACACCCCTTGTATCCCAGCTAACACAGAACAGCAATGTCAACCCTGCAATCCAAACACCTCGACTCAAGCGACAACTGGTACCGCAGGGGCGAGCTGAACCTCGCCCTCCGCATGCCCCAAGTCCTCTCCGTCAACCCCACCTTCGTCGAATACCTGACCTGGAATGACGGCTCCGAATCCACGTACATCGGCAACGTGTGGCACGACGGCGCCAGCGGCGCGCCGAGCGCGAGTAACGGGTACGGTTTCGACCACAGCGGCTGGCAGAACATCATTGCGCCGTTCATCTCGACGTTCAAGAACAGCACGGGCAACGCGACCGCGAGTGATATTGTGCCTCTGAACGGCGCGACTGCTGTGGGCACTTTCTGGTACAGGACGATTTTGACTATGGCGACGTGTGCGAGTGATAGCCTGGGGAAGCCGAACGGTTGGAGTAATGCTGAGGATGTGATTAACGTTGCTGTTATTCTGTCGTCTGCTGCTACGGTGAATGCCTATTCCGGCGGTGTGAAGATTGGAAGTCAATCGGGAGTGAAAGGCCTGAATGCCTTTAGCTTTCCGGGGTTGAAGACAGGGGCTGTGAAGGTTGAGGTTGTTAATAGGGCCGGAACTACTATTTTGACCGCGACTGGAGGAACACAAGTCGCTGCTGATGCGGCGATTTGTAATTACAACTATTTCGTTGTGCCGTTGAGTAAGGCATAGGCTCTACGCAGGATAGACGGTCAACAAAAATGTATATTACCATTATCTTCTCTACATACAATTTATTTACAACATGGATCAGCCAATGTTTCATAAGACGAAATTTGTCAAGAAATGGAAAATTATGGGTTGACCAAGACGCACTGGCGCCAGTTGGCAGTCCTCTCCCACGGGATGGAGACGTACAGCCTTTTGCCCGATTTTTAATGTTCCACTCGGAGTAGAGCTTTAAAAGTCGATGGAACTTTGTGGATCTAGTTTCATACCTTAAGTCAATAAAGCTTTAACTACTTGGTATGCATTATAAGGCTAGACATGGTCCCACAAGTACTACAGTCAGGCTGCTTTTGGTAGAAAGGAGATTTCTGAAGAAGTTCTGCAGAAAGCTCTTTCAGGCTTCAAAGTTTGAACGCTTTTTATTGAGAAAAGCCCCCAAGAAATAAAGACAAGATTGCAATGCTTTGAAACCAAGAGTCTGGCAACGGGAAACAAATAAATGGTGATACTCCTTGGTAAACTACACACTAGAAGTCCTCAGTCCCAGCTTTCATACTTCTGAAATGATAGGCAACTTGCCATGAATGGGAAATTGACTGGTGATGAAAATAAGACATGAGCCGAGTCCAGATCCAGGTGTTGGAACAATTCTCGTCGCAGCAATTTCGTGGGTCATCACCTGTCAGTACCAAACTTACCTTCCATGGTCGTCTCAGAGATCACAGTCTTCATGGCACATTAGCATCTTGGGGTTCATGTAAAGTTCATTGCGTGAGACCAACCCTTTCGCCCAATATTCCCAGCCTGCGCAAACAGCCATAACGCCCATTCTTTCCCAAGTCAATTTCGCGCGCTCTTCCAGATAATGTGTGTAATCGGTGTATCGATCAATCCGCCCGTAACTTCTAGTAGCGATACCTGGTTGAATAATCTGCGTCTCATCAGCATCATCCTTTTGTCCAAGCAGACTTGACTCACCCTTTGGACTAACAACCAAACCACGACCCTTCTTCGCCCCACGATAGATGGTTTCAATGATATCAATCAACTCCTGCTTATCGTCCAGCACCCAGTTCAGTTTATTATTATTACCCGTGCCGAAATCGCACATCATGTGTTTGTTGCGGAAGAAGAACATGAGTGTGACGGGGTCGTAAAGCTCGTACATTTGTTTAAAGTCGGGAACCTGGTCGAGATCGCAGACGTAGATGACGGCGAAGTTCTTGACACGGTCGGCGATGCGGTAGAGGACTTCGTCTTGTCGCATGCAGTCGGGGTCCCAGTCGCGACCGAAGCGGATGATGACCAGGCGCTCTTCTTCGGACATGATGGCTTGGTCGACGTGCCAGCCGGTGACAAGATGGGGGAGGACGACGGAGCCCATTATGCGTATTTTGTCGTAATACTCGAGATGGTCTGTTGTGCTCGTTTGTGGTGTTGTGGTATTGTAGAAGTTGGACGTTTGATATCTCACGGATTGTTGGAGGGGATAATGCGCTACGTCGAATCTGGTATCCTCGTCACGTGGCTACTCACTACTTCTAAATTCTTAGCCTTATCAAAGCGGTTACTGGTTCAATCACAGGCAGTTGTCGCTGTCAAATTATAGTTTTATGAATTTACTCCCAGGGATGAATATTCAAAACTTCAATACATAGTCTCGTTTCATTCAGGGCAGATCTCACGTGAATATAACGATGAGGGGTAATAATTGTGGAACCTTCTCGTCTTACTTTACCTCGAATATATAAGCCACCAGAGCTAAGGGATCATATCCATATCTATCTACATATTTGATACTCCAACTTCAACTTCACCCCTTCGTCTCCACTCCAAATCAGTCCCCTCCGTCTTCAAGATCTGTTCTAGTCCCATAGCAATCCTCTTTCTTACCCCGCTGGGACATCTCAAAATGTCAAAACTCACTTTATACGACCTCCCTAGCAAAGGCCATTGTCGCTGCTGGTCCCTCAATCCATGGAAAAGTAAGTCTTCTTATACTATTCCCTTCAAATCTAACACGTCCAGCCCGCCTGGCTTTGAATTTCAAAAACATCGACTACAAAACAGAATGGATCGAGTACCCAGACATCGCATCCCGTCTCAGTCCTCAGTCCGTCCCTCCCACATCTACACCCCAATTCTTCCTCTAATCCTCCATACAGCGTTGCCCCAAACCCCAAAACTGACTCTCCATCCTGGGCCCCCTACACAATTCCAACCGTGCAATTCCCCGACTCCACCTATATCATGGACTCCCAAGCCATCGCCGAGCGCCTCGAAAAAGACCACCCCACTCCATCTCTACACCTCGATTGCCCGCTCCTCCCCAAAGTCCAAGCCCTACTCCCAGAAATCTTGAAACCACTCGGAGGTCTCTGGCAGCCGGCCGTTCCTGCGAACCTGTTGAACCCGAGCTCGAAAGAGTATTTTGAACGTACCCGGCACGAGAGGCTGGGGAAGCCTCTGGCTCAGTTTGCGCAAGAATCGGGTGGTGAGGAAGCGTGGGTGGGTGCTTTGCCTGGGTTGAAGGAGTTGGGGGGTTTGTTGAAGGCGAAAGGAGGGCCGTTTGTGTTGGGGAAGACTCGTATGTTTTCTCTCTCTTGATCTATGCGACGGAAAGTTACTGATCGGTGAATTTTAGCTGCGTATGCGGATTTTGTGATTGTGGGCTGGTTGCAGTTCTTCAAGGCTATTGATGAGAAGTTGTTTGAGAGAGTTGTGAGCATTGAGCCTGCTTTTGGGACGCTGTATGATGCGAGTAAGCAGTGGGTTGAGAGGGATGATCACTAGATTGTGAATAGCGATCAATAGAAAAGTCCGGATTTCTCATCACCATTTGGAAGTTTTCTTTTCGCAGGTACTATATGGATTGCAAGCACGACAAACACTTTATTCTATGTTATAAACTTCTTTTTGCCCCTCGAATTGGAAGTGTCACCTTGGGATCGCAGCCGATCAAACCTGGCAGTCAAGATTTTGGAAAGTTCAATACGCGAAGTCACTTTCTTGATATTCTGTCAATTTGGTGTGGAATATGACTGTTTCCAATATTTCCATTTCTATTTTTACAATTACAAGTATGAATGAACCAGATATCCCCAGAGCTTACTATCCCAAACACATACACGTTCCATCTCCCGCAACTACACAGCTAAAAAATCCGTGGAAGTTTTCTCAAAGGCCATCAAGATCAGAAAGTCCATACTGCCCCTTTCCAAAATCCCCCTTATGTTTGAGAAACATAGTCTTAGAGATGCGGAATTTGGACCAGTCTCCTGTCTTCTCGACAAGGCAGAACGATCATCTAGTTCGGCTTCAGGGCATCATGATAGCTCTGTGTCCTCTAAAGTTAATCATGGGGTCTTCAGACGAACCTAAAGTTTAAAAGATGTATAATGTTCCTCAGACATCCCAGGTCAACTGTTAACAAGCATATATTCAAACGGACACTATATACAACAAGCCTGCTCTAAGGTACAATATTATGCTGGAAGTATGGACTCGATACATGACGTGGAGTTCAATCGAGCTATACTCAGATATTATACCCCTCAAGCTCCTTCTCCGTCCAATCCCACAACTTGGCAGCAAGTTCAGGATCCTTACTAACATTAGTACACTGCTCAGCAACACCAACAGGCGTATAATAA
>QGMF01000886.1:0-14371 GCA_007821475.1 Lachnellula arida
GTTTTTGAACCACGGGTGGGCAGATTGGTGGGTTGGTTAGGTGAAGACATGATTTCAGGGCGGCTTGTTATTTTGAAATGATACCCTCTTTCAAATCAGATTTAAAGGTGTGGGAGAGATACTCTAATTTTACTTCTCGTAAAAACTGCGAGGGAAAGCTTTAAACGTTAATCGGATATATAGCTGCGTCATGCTTGTCTTTGGTCAGTGTTGGAGGTTTATGCCATAAAAGATTGCTTTCGTATCACTATTTGCGAGCAGAACCTCACAGTTAAAGAGGATTCAATGTAGAATATGAATAACTCGGGGATTGCCTGATTGCCTGGGTACTGTTAAAAGCCCAAGCACCACTTAATCCAAACCCTAAAACCCCAGACCCAAAAGAAGCAAATTCCAAATACCCTCTCCTTAACCGCGTCACAGCAAAAACTTCCGCACACCTAGTAATTCCCATTCCCCCAAATTCCCCACAACCAAGCACCTCTCAGTTCAGTGGTGGGTTCCCTTTACATGTCTCCCCTTCCCATGCTCCCCCTTCGCATGTTCCTCCTCCACCTCTTTCGGTCGTACCGCTGAGCATGCAGGCGTATTGATACAAGGACCGGGCGCATGGCCAGAAATGACGGTTGTGGTGGTGTGGAAGCGCTGATGCGGGTCTTTGCATTCCTTGAGTTCGCTGTGGCAGACTCGGTTGCAGAGGCCGCAGAGGGTGTTTTTGAGGATGCACATTGTGGTTTGGAGGTGGAGGTGGAGTGAGTGTGTTTGTTGTCCTTGGAATGAGAGGAGCAGTGCGTGTTAAGAGTGTATTGGGGTTTGGGGAGGTTGTGTATTGTGTTTGACTTGATGTATTGATGGTTGATGAAAAGGGGCTTTTATATAAAGGTAGGGGACTATTTATACTTTTTCCCACCTACCTGTCAATTTTGCTTTGAATCATGGATTTAGTGGTGTGGTTAAGCCTTGTGAATGGAGACATGCCATTCACAGGATCATATGTCTTTTCATTCACAGCAGGATACAAGAAGCCGAAAAGCAACATGTTAAATGGAAGAAAGATAGATGTACCTGAAAACTCCACTGAAAATTGAAAAGTTTGGGATTGTGGAAGGAGGTTGGAGGATTTTAAGGAACACATTTTGTTCTATCTTGACTATTGACCAACATACCGTAGTTGTACCAGGTGTTTACTGCTGTTCTACGGAGCAGACTATATTAATATGATATAGCGAAGTGACTGCAGTCAGTCAAGCTTTAAAAGACTGCCGGGGCTCTCATTCTGTCACAACCAAAATCAATGCAAAGAGCCATGTGGATGCAATTGTTCGCAAAGCTCTTCAATGACGCATTAATTTAAAGTAGTAGGCAAATATCAACGCCAGCAAGAAATAAAAGGGGCAGGGCAAAGCAACCCAGATCAGCCTCGCACATTCAGTAAAAGTCCCAAAACCAACGCAAAATCTGCAAAAATCAAAGAAAATAAAAAGCACCAAATTTTTCCCATGCCATTAATCCGCCTCAACGATACCTAACATTGAGAGTAAGCCGAAAACCCCCAACAATGCGACTTGCTTCCCCACCACTGGTTGTCGGATCTAATTGCCTTCATTTTGAGGAATCCATCTCGAAGCCGCCAAACCTTTCCTCGGTTTATGCAACGCAGTAAGTTCATCATCTCGAAACATATTAACGGGACCCGGCACACGGTTGCTGGGTGAGGAGAAGGCGGTGTTGGCGGGTGTTGCGGCGGAGGTGATTGACGGGTGGAGATGGTCGAGAACCATTTCATCAGGAGAAGATGCCTGGGGAGTGGTGGAAGTAGAGGTTCGGTAAGGGGAAGTGACTTGGGAGGTAGGAGTGGAGGGTTCGTCGATGTCCATACCCATTAGAGTGTCGATGAGAGAGCTAGATCCGGCGTTGAAGCTGGTTGAGGGCTGAGGATGGTTGTTGGAAGATTCGTGGGTGTCGTTGGGGTTATGAATAAGAACCGATGGAGAAGAACGTTCTGGTTCATTTTCCGGATTCCATCTAGATGTCGAGAGAGTACCATGGATGGTGCCGAGAGACTTCCCCCGAGCGCCGGTTGTGTCTTGGGTTTCAAATGAGGCTGCTGATCCGACGGGAGTATCGAAGGCGGAACCGGGCGAGGATGCGTTTGGAGCAGGAGGTACAACACAACTGCAGGAACAGTTCTTCTGTCGACCTCGACCATATTCCCCATCACCACGGTCTCGTTGACCAACGCCAGGTAATTCCTTAGGAACGTCAAGTTGCTCGGCGGTATGACCATGGCCAGAGCTCATTGACTTGCCGCGACCTCCTTCCCCTCCTCGTCCACTATCATGACCCTGGCCTCCCTGAGAGGAGTCGTTCGATGACATATTACCGAGTTGCTTTTCACGGGGTGAGTGGTGATCTGATAGTAGGTTTGTTGTTGACTGTTCGTAGAGGTATTCGTTTGTTCGTTGAACAGCGGCGAGAAATGTAGAAGGACGTTGGAGAAATGATTGTTCGGACACGCACGTACGCTTAAACAAGAGATGCGCACACAGAGTCGATGGACAAGAACAAAGTTGTCAGGTGGAGAATGCTTGTGGTTATGCTGCCGAGTCATTGGTCGTCCTTTCAAATGCTATTCACATTTTGAAGCGTGGGGAAAACAGGGTCAAAGTGACGTAGTTTAGACGGGTATTTATTCGTGTAACATGTCCTGTGAGCTAGTCCAAGTTGCATCCTGACGTGTCTTACCTTATAGCACTGACAATGGGCCATACAGGAATAGAGCCCTGCAATTAGATGACCTGGGAGCGGGGAGTATCACGTGACGACGTGTCACCTTTGAGTTCACATTGAAACTATTCTCTCCTTCATTGTTTGCGATAACCATTGGGGCAACTTTGAAGTCTTGGGGTGTGTTTCTAGACATGTCTTAGTTCACCAAAGTCTTGCTTCAAGATATTCTCTTCTCTTTCTCCTTCACCGGCGGTGCAAGCGTCTCAATGGCGTTAATCTTGACCGGCAAATACTTCCCCTTTTGTGCCTCGTGAAGCCACGGTACCTTGATCTCCGATACAGACTCCCTAACCAATTCCACCAATGCTTTAGAATGTGGTGCACCTTCCAAGAGACCAATGAATGATACTCTTGAAAGTCCTAGAGCTTCGCACAGTCGAGCATCACAGTCTTTCGGTAGTTGAACTAGCCGTGTCGCTGGGAGATCTGGGTGTTCTTTCGATGCCGTTGCGATGAGTTGTGGGAGGTGGGTGTGCAGGATTGATGGTTGAGAGGATCGTGGGACAAAGATTGCTGAGAGGTGTGGGGAGGGTTGTGGTTTGTCTTCCGGGTTGGTAATTTCAAGTATCTTGGCGTTTGCGGGCTCGTGGGCTTTTGTGACCTCAATAACATAATCCCTTGCTTGTTTTGGCTTGGAAGCTTTGGAGGAAGATTCGAGGTGCCGAGTGATACTATTGAGTCCCACCACCACGAAAGATGAGATTTCAGGTACTGGAGGCTTCGATGTGTCCGAAGGAACTTCCGCCAATTTTGCTTCCTTCCTCTTCCGTTTCTTGTCACGCTTCCCTTTCGAGGGTTGAATGTGATTTAAACGGTGTTGCCCAATTGGGGAGAGTATACTGCAGGAATTAGGTTATTTTGCCACTTTAGATCAGTTATAATTTTGCTCACCTGCATAGAAGTTCGAGGATAGTATCTTGCTGCTCCGGATTGATTTCTGGCCTGAAATGTATAAGAAGCTGCAGGTTATTGAGATGGAAGAATCTGGCTTACCATTGAATCCTCGTGAATGGAGAATCAAGCTGGAATATAGTCTTTGTCTTCCGCTCCATGGTTGTTGGCTTTTGAGATGATTTTCTTTGGGGTGTCAGATTCATGCATATGGCGTGCAGAACTGTAGCACCAAGTTTACTCCAGACAGGATGTATTTTTTAAGAAAGGCAGGCAGGCAGCAAGGCCAAAGCCAGGCGATTTTAGTTGACAGGAAGGGAGCGCTTTTCTAAGAGGCAATTAGAACTTGAAGACGCGTCGTACTGTCGTACAGCGGTGGTGCAAAACTAACCTCACTAATATCAAGGTTACACTAACACTGCATAACTCTATCTACCTTAGGTATTGGTAGGTCAAGGCAAATAAATCCAAAGTGGCCCTGGTGGCCCGACTTGCGAAGAATTGGTGGTGAACCTCAATCGCAGATCGTGAATTACTGTGAACTTCTGTGAGTTTTACTAGGTAACAATATAAAATCCCACATCAAGTTCTCACCGCCTAAGGAATATGGCTTCTCATTGGTTCGCTTAGTAATCAAACAGCAAGGACCCATTTTCCTCCTCGTAAACTACCCGTAATTTTCCCCTCCTTACCGATAAGAAAATGGCGCTAAACCTCAATGCGTGCTAAAGCTGATGAAGCTTGAATTGTTTAACATCTAGGTACTTTGTGCCCCTCAAAGTCAATAGAAAGACCACTGATCCTGAATCCAGACGGCTCTGATTCTTTCACTGCTGAACCTTCTCTTTTCCTGCTTACCCTCCCTTTTCCTGCCAGCTTCATCCTCTTCTGCCTTCCATCACCGCCCTTTGTGTTCTGCAAAAGAAAGACGAAGCCTTGCCTACCTAGGTACCTAGGTACCTGTACCCTATGACGAGGGAGCTCACGTCTCGTCGCCTAAAGTGTTGACCTTCAACCTCAAATAATCCGTGTCCATATTTTGACAGCTCTACCGCTACCTCTACCTCTACCGACACGCCCGATACGTATGGAAATTCACACCTTCATCACATCCCCATGCGATTCACCCCGGGATTAAGTGGCTTTTGAGCTTTTGCTGCGGCCCTTCCGCCCCTTCCCATCCACGACTTCATCTTACCCCCTTTGCCGGTTCCGTACCTGCCAAATGGACCGCGAGGCTGCCGAGTTGTCGCCGCGAGAACGTGCGGTCTCTTCAGAGCCTTGCTCAACTCGACCCAATCCATTCGACGAACCCGTCTCCTCCTCCAGAAAGCGGCAACGTGTATCGCGCTCAGATTCACGCAGCAGATCCGTCGATACCGCCCGCCATTCAGACCGGGCGTCTGACTCCAGACCTCTGCGGGAAGACAGCACGAACCCTGACTCTGAGCCTCCTCCCCTACCTCAAACCCCAACCCGAATGCCTTCCGAAGGTCCACCACCGCCAGAGCCCACCTCTAGCAGGGTCACCATCAACCTTCGAACAGTCCGCCCTTTAGATTTAGATTCAATACCCTCTTCCCCGCCTTCTCCATCCAGAATGGGCAATAGCAGAGAGAACGTAGCTACAAGAGCGAGCGTGGAATCGGAGAGCGATGCCTTGTCAACAATTCCAGCTGTCGAGACGCCTTCTTCATCGCCATCAGAGCGACGCAGCCCTTCAGTCGAGCTAATAACTATAAGTGACGATGGTGGAGACTTTGGAAGTCGGAGCCCCCCAGTGGCTATCCTAGACGGGGATATAGTCATCACCAATCCGATGGTGGATTTCCCATTTCTAGATGACCAATCTCTGGTGGATGCCGTGGGGAGCCTTAAAAACTATATGCAATTTGGTACGGTCCACCAAATACCACAGCCTCTTATCCAACTGCTAACTTCCCTAGATGAGTGTACCAATGATGATGGCTTCTGCAGATTTCGCGACTGGATGGAAAGCTACTTGAATTATGCAAGCGATTATCGAACCTTTCACGAATCATATCTAAAGCATCGAGATTTCTGGATCGCCTTTCCCCAGATCATATGGGCATTGAGTTATCGGAGCAAATTCTTCGGGAATTGGCTGCACAATCGTCGAGATGGCCGCCAGGCAGTGACAGAGATGTTCTCACAGTTTGCCCGACTTGCCGGTAGGTTCGTGGGCATGGACGTCAAAACATTGACATACCACGCTCAGAAAGGCGACACCGACGAGATTCCGGACCTTGGAAGCTTCCCAATGATGAAGGCTTATGCGTGGCTACTGAAAAAGGATGAAACACAGCATATTGGCCGTAATCTGGACACACACTATCGCTGGAATTGGGAAGAAACAGCTTTGCTCATGACCAATAGCTTTCAAGAAGAAGGCGGATCACTCCCGAATCTGACTAATTTGGTTAAGGGCCAACTAATGCTGATACCGCAAGTGCCAAGGGTCATCGACAAGCTGGTAGAGCCTTGTCGCTTGGCCGTCAAGATTGTGGCCGATGCTTCGAAAATTGTGGAGCAGCCAACCCATCAAGAATGGGCCCTAAACGCTCGAGAACAAATATCCCAAGGCTTTGAGTTCTTCCAAGTCATGTCTCTGGGTCTTGAACACATCATTGAGAAACATGTCACCTACCTCACGCCTGACGCTGCACATTGTTACTTGTCTAGTTTGAGCTCTATCCTACGTAACGCGCTTGTGTCTGATAGCGAGGCGTCTGGAGATATGACGAGGCGCTACCACGCTGAGCATTCAGAGCTTCCTCTAAAGATGTTGCCGAAGATTATCTCTGTCGACTGGAGGTTTTCCATATTAAAGAAGCTCATCACATCGACGCAGATGCAGTTACGCGTAGTTGGAGTTACAACTATGTGTACAGACTTACTCAATCTTTACAACACCCACAAAGATGCCGCCGAGCCACCTCGAAACCCTCTTCTCTTCCATTATGCCCAGTTCATTTTAGACAACAAGCTTGTCGAGTACATTGTTGGCATCGGATCTCATCCCGAAATCATCAATGAGAGCAACAGCATCCTGGGCTTCTTGATTGCTACAAAGACTTACCCACCGGAGCTGACAGACTTGATTTGGCAAACGGTAATGACTAGCCAAGACCCAAGAGTGGTGGAAGCCATTTTGCGAATGGTCAGGCAAGTCGTAAATTTGTTTGACTACCGGGGTCTCCTCCGCATGTGTGAGAAGACGTGCGAGCTCCCTATAGAGGCATTTACACTTCCAATGCGCGAGTTTTATGAGATTCTTCTTCGCCATTTCGTCAATAAAGGGTCCATCGAGGGTGTTCAATACATCGATGCACCACCATACGACCTGTGTATACGACTCATTCGTGAGTCGTCAATCATCACACCCGAAGCTCCAACTGGATATCCAGACATCCAAGCCTTCGCTGCTTCACGGCTTCGAGATCTTCTCGGGCACGGTCCAGCCACCGATGTTCGTAAATCCATATACCAAACCTGCATAGACGATGTATCATCAAGAACCTCTACTGCTGCGGGTAGTATCTGCGTCATCAACACCATTCTAATTCGGCATAAGCCAGCCGACTTGCATATTCTCACCACGCAGCACGGCCTCACCCAACTACTGGTCGAAGAGTTGGAGCAAGCCGTCGCGGGAGAACGACATCTATCTGTCATGAACAGCCCGGCAAGTGCCGCTCGCCGTGAGCTGCTGCTAATGATAATTATCAATGAACCAAACACCATCTCGGAAGATCTCGGGCGGCGGCTCTGGGACCACCTCGTTGGTACCAAGTCGAGAAGTGTCACCGACAAAAACACGTCGTGGAGTATTCTCAACACGGCCATCAAGAAGTCACCCAGCAATGCGTTCATTACAACGTGTTTTAGACAGTTTCTTCCGACTCTCCCACCTGATTGCTTCACCACTGGGGCATTGGATTTTGCGCGAGCATATGTGAGCTCTTGGCTTGGGGAGATTGGTGATGATTTCTCTGAAGATCAATCGTTCGAATCACCTGCCGTTCAACAAATTTGGCAGATGATTCTGAGTGCGCCTCCCAATACTATTGATGCTGCAGCGATCGGCACCATCGTTGAGGTGTACGTTGATAGTGCACTTATTTCATCTATTCCTCGGACTAGAGCTCGTGACGTTCACCTCGCGCTTGTCGGTCGTTGCTTAAAGCAGCTCGCAGAGGCAGCATCGAAGCTCAAAGCATTCAGTGACGAAACGTCGAGCGGCGCTGATGATGGTATGGTCATTGTGCCCTCTGAAGCTCAGTTCCAAGAGCAAGAGAGAATATTCGCCCGATCCCTAGCTGTTTTACGCGAGTTCCTCAAGGCCTACCAGTCGAAGCCACAATTTTCCGTCCCCAAACCTAGGTTTCCTCCACCCATGGTCGCGAAGAGCGATGAAGGTGAGCTCTTGGTAGTCAAATATCAATCTTTTGACGGCAATACGCATACAGACGTACGGCAGTTGACCCTTGGCAAATTGAACACACCAGCATCTTTGTTCACAAGTCTACAGAAGGCTACTGGTTTCCAAAACTACAAAGTGTATAACGGAGGCAAGGAGATCACCTCTAGCGAAGCCGATGTTTGTCCATCGATCGAAGAGTTAGACCTCAGGGGCTTGGTGTTGGTCCAGCGTCGTGAGGATTCAAATGGGCCTATCTCCCCTTCTGATGGCAGCAGGACTACCCTGGAAGCCGAGATTGTGAAACATTTTGATGAACTGTGGGGGTATTTAAGTATGCATGAAACTGTGGCGCAAGAGGTATGGGTATCGCTATCTCCATTTTTTCGTGGTTAACATAATGGGACAGATATATTACTTCCTGGTCCAGTTTCCGATATACGACCGAATATTGAGGGATTTTGACTCAAAAAAAGCATATTCTGAGATATTCCCACGGGGCCAACCATTCAAGTCGTTGTATGCTGTACATGCGCTCCGCCAGCATATTAATAGCCAATCCCACAAGGTACATACGCTGCAAATCTTTCTGCTTGTGGGCGATGCTGACACGGACAAGGGCGCTGTTGATGAAGCTATTTTAACGCGAGCGGTATCTCTGATAGTTTCAGCTATTTCCGACCCGGAGGTCCTTCGAGGGTGCGCAAATGATGAGCTGAGGGACTGCCTTGCGCTCCACTTGATTGATTGCTTTGTGCAGCTTTTGAAAGGTATGGCACTCTCCAAACTCTCAGGTAAGCGATCTAATTTGCCTCAGAACCAGTACTGCCCTCAACTATTCCTCCACTTCTCGACGAAGTCCTTCTGAGACGCTTGTTGCAAATGCTCGAAGACTCGAGGTTAACCCGAGCTACGCAAAACTCTGTACATTTGGTCTTTAGGATATTCGAAGCGATCTTGGAAGCTTCACTTTACAGCCCCGAGCTGTGGAAGTTGTTTGTTTCTCATCTTGAAAATTCTTCGTTGCTTCGAGACCTTCTACTAGAAGATCCCCATTCGGTCACCAGAAAAAGCATCGTGAAGCATATCACCAACAAGTGTAGTTTCACACCCAGGTCAATATTACCCTTCAGCCTATCTCACCTTTGTAACTAATTCGTATTTTAGCCTGGCTCAGGTCTCAAGTATGGATTTCGCGATGGCCTTTTGGCCATTGGTATCCGCCCTGATTCCCGAAACAATTGCTTTTCCTGAACAATGTGATGACACGTTAACTCTGTCTCTTGCCCTATTCAAGAAGCTAGCGGAATCGGACATCCACTTCTTCAACCTTGGGGACCTCATGAAGCAATGGGGCTTCCTGTTACTCTCGCATGATAGTATAGAGGTAAGCCGATATCCTTCAGCTAAAATACATACCTAATCATCTTTCAGATCGTCGGAAATGTGGAAAGCATGGATAGAGTTACCAATGGTCTTGTCAATCTTTTATTCTGCGGCGCGTCCTTTGCCAAGGCTTCTCAGCAAGACTTGTCCTGCAGGTGCGACTTGACACTTTTCACTCCTGATCACTGCTAACATTCATAGCTCGCTTGGGACTGAGCTCTTTCGAAAACACCTCTTCCCCCCAACCAATATCACGATTCCTGAACCGGATGAGATCCTCGTCCCGAGAATTCCCTTGCTTAATCCTTTGACTCGTCACACGATGTCTGAGACCGTATTTTTTCTGGTGAAAGATGATCCTACACAGTACGATGAAGTGTTGGCCTCTCTGGAGAGTCTTGTGATTCATGACGAAGCAATCGAGGATGGTACGGCTAAGCCGCCCTATTGTGATCTCGTCTTGATGCTTACTACAAGATTGCTAGGCCCATACAGCTACGAACTCCCCTTCCTGTTCGACAGGAGCAAGTCTATCAGATCCCACACTGGCTATGTTGGGCTCAAGAATCTCTCAAACACATGTTACCTGAATTCGCTATTTACACAGCTCTTCATGAATGTATCTTTCAGAGAATTCATGTTGACTGCCCCAGTGGCTGATGGCCAAGATTCTCAGAAGCTTCTTTCCCAAACGCAGATCCTGTTCAGTCACATGCAAAACACACTCATGAGATTTGTAGATCCTCAAGGTCTCGCGGGGTCTATTCGTACTTACGAGGAGACCAACATTGATGTCAACATTCAGATGGATGTCGACGAATTTTACAATCTACTTTTCGACCGCTGGGAGAGCCAGATTCTTGCTCCGGATGCAAAGAAACAGTTCCGGGGTTTCTACGGTGGCCAATTAGTACAGCAAGTGAAGTCGAAAGAATGTCCTCATATTTCTGAGCGCCTGGAACCATTTTCTGCTATTCAGTGTGACATCAAGGGCAAGACATGTCTACAAGAAAGTCTGCAAGCTTATGTCGATGGCGAGATTATGGAAGGCGGTTAGTACTCCCTCAGCGCCCCTAAAACCTTGGCTAACCCTGTAGACAACAAATATAAGTGCTCGACATGCGATCGTCATGTTGATGCTGTCAAAAGGTACGCCCATCCTCTGTTGTAACGTTTCATACTAATTTGTTTCTTCTAGGGCGTGTTTGAAAGATATTCCTGACAATTTAATTTTCCATTTGAAGAGATTCGACTTCAACCTGCGTACCCTGCAGCGAAGTAAAATCAACGACCATTTCTCGTTTCCTGACAAGATCGACATGCGCCCTTTCAAGGTGGAGCATCTGATGGACAGCTCTGCGGAAACTCCAGAAGATGTCTTTGAACTGGTTGGCGTTCTTGTTCATGCTGGAACTGCGGAGTCAGGACACTACTATTCTTTCATCCGTGAGAGACCTTCCACGAGTGAGAAGGACAACTGGGTCGAATTCAATGATGACACCGTATCATCCTGGGACCCCAACTACATGGAGGCTGCTTGCTTCGGAGGCCTCGAATCTCGTGGACCTATGGACAGTGGCACTATGGCGTATGAGAAGAGCTACAGTGCATATATGCTTTTCTATCAACGTTCATCGGTAGTCGCGGCGCAAAAACAGGCCTTAGAGGAGTCTAAGTTGCCCAGTCCGGTTCGCTTATCCCTCGCACCGATCTTTGCGAACCACATCGCCGAGGAGAACGAGGTTCTAATGCGGAAATACTGCTTGTACGATTCTTCGCACGTCAATTTCGTCTCGAAGATGCTCTCGAACATAAAGAAGATCAACGGAGGTCAATGTTCTCATTCTCACAACTTGGAGAAAAGGGCTTTGTTTGTTGCTCTTCATCACCTCGACCAGGTCGTTTCTCGAACCAAGGAACTCCCCGACTTCGTTCCATTCATGCTAACGATACGACAAATCTGCAACGCGTGTGCAGAGTGCAGTAGTGACTACCTGGAGTGGTTCTGCAATTACCCGGAAGGTCTTCGTCAGCTGCTTGTAAAAAACCCAGAGTCCCTAGTCCGTGGCGAGATTGCTTCATCCATCCTGTCAGCGTTGAACAAGGTGAAATCGGACGCGCCATACGCTTACGGGATCAGTGAGGATGAATTGAGCGAGGATGCCTCTAGCGATAGCGACCCCCAGTTGATCTACAGACTGATGAAGAACCTGGATAGGCTTTGGGAAATCTTTCACACAAATTGCCGCGCATGGCCAGAGTACTTTGGTTTGCTCGCCAGTATTGCTAGCTTGGGAGAACCAGAAGCAACTCTCCTGTTGGACACGGGTTTCTTGCACAGAACCTTGGATATTGTCAACGCCGACCCTCTGCTGAACCTTACCCCGCAATTTTCACGCATGCTCAACATCGTCAACAAGCGCGTCAATACACGGCCGGTAAGCTACGAGGCGGTCATCACTCTGCTTCTGAAGCTCCTGCAAACTTGCGATCCTTCAGAAAAGGTTGTGTCTGACAAAAGCACACGACTTGACTTAGCTCTGGCTGCGGCACCGATCCCGCTTGCGCACTCGGAATATATTCAACTCACGCAGCACTGGACCAGGAGCGAAGCTCATATCTGTGTGGAGAAGCTGCTTCATATCCACCAGAATCAATTGGCAACGAGGCAAATTATCATCACCCTTTTGAAGTGGCCAATGGACTTTGATTCTGCCATAGATTTCCATATCTACCAAGCTCTTTTGCACGGGACTCGGAAGGGTGTGACTGCCTACCCTTGCAGTCCATTCCTCAAAGCCGCAGTCATTTACATAGAGCACTCGGAATCAGACTCGACTAGGGCGCTGGCGCTGATAGGTCATATTGCGCGAGCAGCCAGCCATGTCGACAACTCGGAAGGCAGGGCATTCTTACACTTCTTCAAAGACATCATGGGTCTGCAATCTATATCCGGAAACAGCCATGTCACACTCGAGCAGGTCTGCGCCACATGTCTCGATAACGTCGGTAACTGGGCTCCCAGCCTACTGACTCACTTCGACAGTGGAGCCCGGACCGAAACCGAGCAATTCCTATACGATTTCATTTTCCCGAACAGCCCCGAAGAACTATCCGATGATTCTGACGAGACCATTGCGGCTTTTGAGGCGGTGCAGAAGCTAGCGATTGATTGCCTCAATTACTTGCATGAGACATATATTCGACCACGCCAGACGGTTGTAAGGGCGACGCTGGTTAATATTCATGAGGTTATTAGTAAGGCGTCGCCGTTTTTCGAGGTTCTAGACGCGGATGATCCGCAGGGAATTAAGTACTTCAATATGAGAGACTGTAAGCCAACCCCTCTCCCTTCCAAAATATCCACTGACACATATTAGCGATTATTCCCAATCTCAAGAAATTCATAGTCGAAGAAGCAGATGAAGAAGTTTCCGGTAAGTTTTAAATCTTTCCTTCTTCGCTTGCCCAAAACTAACAACAACAGACTGGAACGGTTCCGAAGACGAATATGGCTCCTCAGAACCCATGGGCGAGTCTATCACCGATCTCTGCGCTCCTCTCGCCGACGACGATATTCAACTCTGAGAAACCAGCCTCATGACTTTTACGAAATAAAATCCAGTGGTATTTAGCGTATGGAGTATGGGGAAATGGAAATGGCCATGGAAATGGAAATGCAAAATATTGATAAAAATGCACTGGCGTAAATGACACTCGAGGCAGGAGCTGTCGCAGGAGTTTTTCTTTCTATTAGTGGATGCTGGACTGGCTATTCTTTCGTGCATCGGTGGGAGCCATACATGCGGGTTTGCTTGGCTGTAGATGGATGGCGTTAGTTATCCTGCACCTACTGCTACGACGAGGCCGATTTTTACATGATGCAATAAATACACCAGGCAATCAATGCACTAATTTCATCCTTCATGATTTGTTTTCCTACTCCTGAATTGTGATCGGGAGGGAGGTGATTCGTAGTGTTTCTGCGTCTTGAAATAACTATATCTAGTTCCGCCAGCCACGTTTAAACACAACTCTGACTCGTCCAGCACCGCATGTGTAGAATCGACGTGATTATAAGGTCCATCTAGTCTTTGTCTATCGGAAAGGGAAGAGGGGATTGTAGAGCTGCGTAGGGAATAGTCAAGGGTTATTTGGATGTTTGGAGGATAAGGTTAGTCGGAAGTGGCTGGGTCCTAGATAGTTAATTGGAGATATTGTAGCGCATCAATAATAGGGCAAGACGATAAGTTCAAGTAGGTACATGGAGATAACATGCTCTATAATACAGAAAGCTGGTTTACAGGCTCTAGACTACATGAATCCCAAAAAGGCCGAATCTGATAATACGCATTTCAATACTCAGACTAAGATTCATCAAGGCCGAGTTCACAAATATCCTGGACAGAAAGTTAGTAAATGAAACAACAGCAGCAGTAATAGCAGTAGACTCACCTCTCTCCGCGTCCTAAAATCCTCATACAACCAATCCCAGAAATCCCTCCCCCTGCAATCCAAACGCCCATCACCGCCTAAATCGCAAATAGGCCTCACGGCCTCAACCTCCTTCTCGCTGGCCTCAATCCACGGCTTCGGGCGCGGATCATCGCTGAAATGCACATAGCTCGCCTCTTCTATGACTTGGCCAACATCCCACTCCCCCTCCCCCTCCCCGCCATCTACATAACTCGCATGATCCCAGCCGCGGAACACGCCCGTCAGGAGCGCGTACTTGCGATGCGGGAGCACCACGCAGTCGTCCCCGTACAGCGCGTTCACGATCTCCATGTCGTAGACGCCGAGCTTGGCGTGCGCGATGGCGGTTTGGATGCGTGCGAAGGAGGGGGTGGAGGGCGTGATGAG
>QGMF01000887.1:0-14344 GCA_007821475.1 Lachnellula arida
AGGTTGAGCCGCTTGGAGAAGGTGGAGGTGGGGATGGCGTGGAGCTGATGCTTCCTGTGCCTGGTGGAGGTGAAGAGGAGCCAGTGCTGCCCGTTCCTGGTGTAACAGGTGAGGATAGAGTTGAAGCAGTAGATCCCGTGCCTACAGGAGGCAGAGACACAGAAGGCGACGAGCTAGCAGAGCCAGTCAGTGTCGGGGCTGAGGGTGTATCAGTCGTTCCCCTAAGCTACATTAGCAGATGAATACTATTTCCCAAGTTAAAACAAAAACGTACGAAGCAATGGAGGGCACGCTGCCTCCAACACTAGCTTGCGTAGTACCAATTGTCGAACTGGCCGTGACGGTGGTTGTAATACACGTCGGCGCATTCGAAACCTGGATAGTGCAGGCTCCTTCCACAGAGAGCACCGTGTTGGAAGAGAAGCAAGACTGGATTGTAACGGCCGACTCGAGGACAGTGAAGATGGAGCACACTTCGTCCGGGAGTGGGAGAGTAGCATCTGCATTGCTCTTGGCGATGAGCGCAAACACTGAGGCGACTGTCCAGCTTGAAAGATACATTTTGAAGGCGTGGTTCTGAAAAGCTAATACTGAGGAGAAAGACAAGTCTATTTAACACTCGCGCGGAGATTAGATGAAACTCCTTTGGAGCTAAAGGGGGCGCGACTGAGGTATGTAGATTCATTCTTCACGGTACGCGGAAAATCAGAGACACGCGAAGACACGGAAGAATGAAATTCGTGTTTGTAAGAATAATTGGGACTGTAACCGACTAAGCACAATCAAGACCAACCCTAAGCAGTCACAAGAATGTCGTTTCGCAGTAAAATAGCCAAATGCCGTCATGAACCCTTTCATCCTATCGTAAGCATCAAACCTCTACGACCTCGCAGCCTCCAACTCCAATTCCAATTGTCTAATTCGCTCACTCTGGTCCTCGGCACCTGATCCTCCAACCCGCATCTTCAAAGTGTCAACCTCTTGAGCCAGGTGTACAATCTTCTCACTCTGAGCATTGATCGTCCTCGTTTGTGTTTCCAAAAGACTCTTGATTTGCTGAAGAGATGTCTCCACGCCCGCGTTGGAGCTCACAGCTGAGATGGGACCGGATGAGGTAGGGATGGTTGTAGGAGTTGAAGAGGCTGGAGGTTGGACGGATCGCGGGGTGGCTTGAGAAACAGGAGCAGGCTTGGGTGGTTCGGTCTTGGTTGGAGATCTTGGCTCTGCCTTTGCAGCAGTTGGAATGGATTTCTGAACAGGTTTGGAGATCTCTTCAAAACTTGAAGTCTCATCCGCATCATCCTCAACTTCATCATCTTGGAACTTTGATGCCATGGCTGATATTGAACCCTTCTGCTCAGACATGGTAGGCGGCGGTGATCGAGTTGCGACGGGAGATCGAGGTGCATCATTTTCCTTCTTTGGAGGCGCGGCAGCTTTGACGGGAGCAGGAGCTGGTACAGCAGCGGGGGGTTTGTAATCGGCCGCCACTTCAACTGGAGCATTTCCATCGTATACGCTCTCCAAATCAATCTTAGAAGGGATTCCATCCTTACCCGAGAGCCATTCCGCGGCGGACACAGCAGGCTTGGTGCCGGTTGCTGGTGGATAGATATCTGATTGGAAGACCTCGGCTCGTCTGGGGACTGTGAAGGAAATGGGTTCAATGTATGCATCGTTAACCGTCTTGTATGCTCTCATGACCTCGTTCTCGTGGACCTATGCAGCATTAGACTAGAATTCCAAGAGTATCAATCAACTCACCTTGATGCCGCGTCTTGGTACAAAAGCAATACCACGTTGAGGATCACCAGACTTATATTCGGATAAGAATTCGAATTTGTCGTTCTCGTACTCGAAGTATCGGATGTTTCCATCCCTGACTTGTCAGCAACATGTCCGTCTTGATGGCATTTGAAAAGACTCACCCTTTCCCTGCCAAATACAAACACTGTGTTCCATCATCTGCATCGTGTCAGTACTTTCCTGTGTTGCCATAATTTCCTGTAAGAGACGTACCCCAGAATGGCATGCAAACACCCGAAATAGAATCCAGAACAGTAAACCCTCCAATCGGTTCTGCAGGGGCTCCAACATCCCACAGCGCCATCTGACGGTCACTCATCTTGGAGAATCCAGTTGTTGCGAGGCGGTTGTGCTCGCCCATCCAGACGACTCTGCTATTCTTGGCCCCAGTATGTCCTGCCACTTCATGCGCCGGTCTCTCCTGACGAACATCCCATATGCGTAGCTTCTTGTCACGAGAGGTAGTGGCCAGCATTGAGCCATTCGCGCTCCACGACAGGCTCTGAACAATATCGCCATGCTTCAATGTGAGATTCGACTTGCCCGCGCCAATATCCCAAAGCTTGATTGTGTAGTCGCCAGACGCTGATGCGAGGATGTTCTCGGCTGCGGGGTTGAATAGGACTTGCCCGACCTTTCTGCGACTTGTTAGAGCTTGCCAGACCAGAGGTTCAATAGTCAAGCAGCTGCTCACCTCGAATGGCCCGTCAACTTGCTCACAGGCGCGACATCTGCTGGCTCTTCGGCATCTGAATAGAGAGAGAAGCCCTGCGGAACCTGCCATATGAAAACCTTGCCATCGTCCGACCCAGAGGCTATAACGCGATCATTGAAGGGATTCCTGGCAGACTGTCAGCAGTACTCGGCGCATCCTCCGCGCTGTCTACCCACCAATCTGTATCCAACACGGGCCCAGTATGTCCTCGAAACAGTGGAATCTGCTCCGGCAATCGCCCCTTCTCGTTGACAGGTATAACGGCAAATGCACCTCCGCCGCTCGCCTCCCAATTGACGGAAAGATATTCTGGATTGGCCTGGCCGGCAGCTGTCAGCTCTGTATCCTCCCCTCAAGCTTGCTACTGTGTTTTTATTGCCCACCTTCACCAAGTTCGTGTCCCAAGCATTGCGACTGATATGCAGGTTGTCGTAGCAAGATTCCTTCCTGGTGGACTTTCCAAAAACGTGTCCTGTTGCCGCGGTCAGCTTGCTCTCGTGCCATACTGGGGGAAGGGAAGCTTACGATACTTCGACGCGCGCACGAAACGGCCTGCCATCCGGGCTGAATTGAGGGTGGACAAAAGGCAGTTGGGGGGGAATAGATATGGATATTAATGGCGGGCTGGCTGCAAAGAGGGTGGTGCTGATTCAGAGCTATAGAGTTGGTATTGTTGTTGTTGTTATTGTTGTGCTGCAGAGCTTACAGTAAATTTGGGCTCACGATGCAATGCGATGCACGTTGAAAGCTTGAAACACTGCGCCTGGCCGCATTGAATGCGTCTCGCTTGGCTTGTCTCCACAGCCCCTTTACAGTTATTCTGCTCTGCCTCCCCCTTTTTCTATTTGTTTATTCTGTAGTACTATACTATACGCAGCTTTCCAATCCTAATCCGTCATCTATTTCATGCTTTCTCTGTTAAGTGTTTCATGCTTGATTGGAAGTGTCCAATGAGATCGGGATTTCATGGGGTATATTGTTATTCCTCGTATAGATAAAGATAAGCAAAAGTTTCGTCAAACCCTTCAATGTTATCAAGTATGAACTTCATTTAATAACAATCAAGTGACGTAGAAGTCTAGTGAAATCAGTCGTATGGTCTAATGGTTATGATATCTCGTTCACAATCTGAATGTTTTCCGAGATGGTTCTGAGTTCGATCCTCAGTACGACTATATTTTTGCACCTTCTCACTACTAAGGAACTAGAAAGTTATCTTTTTAACGATAGGAAAGCCGCCCTGTTTTTGGCGAAAGTTTTCTTTTGCATATTAATGACACCTACAAAATATACTTTCTTCCAATTCTTTATCATCCCCACCTCGCCCTTACCCCGAGACTTGATTTTGGCCTTTTTCTAGCCCATCGTGTCTTCTCATTTTGCTTTCCACGTTTTTTAGAATCAATCGTCGAGCCTGAGATTTATTTTGGCATATTCGCATTCCAAATTGAACTCCGCTTAAATATAGGAGCTAAGGAAAGTAGGTCGGGCCCTGCCGCCTATATAAATTCTATACCTCCATTTGACTTGCGAAAAGTTTTCTTTGCCACGTTTTTGGTATGCTCTATTCTTTTACCCTCGCTTTCCTATAATCACCGGTACGTACGTGGCTCTGTCTTGCCTTTCTTCTTCTAGGTGCAGTGATGAAACTGCATCTTCATTTCCCGTCATTATTCTAGCAACCTATGCAGTTCTATCTGCTCACCTGCCGAGAATTTGTAGCAGCAACAATCTCTCTGCATAGCTCTACACCATTCGTGGAACCGCGACGTGTCAATAAGATGTCCCGGTTCGTTTTCCCATATTGAGCTCAAGAACCCTGGTGCTACGGCCGACTTTTGATTAAGATGGTAGCTCGCCCATCAGCTTTCATTGCTCATGTCACCCTCCAGCCTTATTCCTTTCGCTGCGTCAACCAAGACGGCACTTTCCAGGCTTGGCCCCTCGGGTGATCCAAGAGCAGTCAGCAGTCTATTGGCCATAACTTTACGCTGATGACCCCATACTGCTTAGCTGCGGTGTTGAAAAGTGATGACGTTTGGACGGCCTTGAAGATAAGTGCACCTGGGAAAAGTTCCGAGATCGACGACTTGGTGCTTCCGGGGTTCGATAAGTGAGTATCATTATTAACTCTTTGAAACGGTTGCGAACATCTACTAAGTGTTGCTTTTACTCCAGTCTTGAACAGAGCGTCCGAGATGATGTAGAGTTTGTGAAAACCTCAAGTCTTATCAGAAAAGAGCTGGCAGACAAAACTCGGGGTTTTATAGATGATATAAGACTGGGAAATTAACCCCTGTTGTATAGACCGTCGCTGCTTTGGTAAAGTCGGGATATGGGCAGTTCCTATCGCCCTGATCGACTTCCCGTTTGAGATCAATTGAGCTCCTGTATCAAAGATGCATGCACTTAATCTATTGACAAATTTTAAGGCTTGGGAGCATCCACTGGGAACTGGCAACTCAAATCCGTCACACGGATATCTTCTTAGCAAGTCAGTGCAAATGCTTGAACCTCCCATGTATTGATCTATATAGTTTTTCGACCACCGGTCCGCATCGAACCAGGCTTTAACAAACCAGATCTCTGAGATCAGTCCCACCTGACCTCTCCTAATCTCGATTCTCGATGACCCAGAATCTCCATCGCACAAAGACGCCAAAGCTGTAGCAATAACATGCAAATAAAGAGCTGGGTGTCCCCCTTGTCTAGTTGGGGGTTGGCGCCACCATAATAGTCTTTGAATCCTTAAAGTAAAAACAAAGAGAAGGTTCTCCCAAAGCTCTCCTTTCCTGGCATATGCCACACTCGGAATTTTGCATAGGAGGTGTCGCGAGAAATCCGTCAAGCGGGAAATATTGCGACATCCAGCATAGACCAAGGGTTTTTTTATTAAACTTCTTGTTTGCATGTCTGTGTTTCGCATACTCCTTCGATTTATCAAAACGGTGAATATGCATGCAAATCGCGTGATCCAGTCCTGCTTTGAAGAAGATGTCATCCGATGGGTTTGCCCTGGCAATCACGGATCCCCTGTAGCCTACATGAACTGCTACCCATTCGGTTGCAGACGGTGTGTAGGTCGGTAGAGGGGTCGCCTCCGTTGGGGTTTGTGCCTTGTTGTACGTCAGCGAAGACGGACCATTAAAGAGATCGGCCGCGTCTGCGGGAGAATCTTTTAGGATGAGCGAAAACGGCTCGAATCCAAATATAGCTCTTTTAGCTTCTGTGTGGTAATTGGCCATGCTGGATGGTGGATGAGAACGTTTGAGGCTCTCTGTTCTCTCGGGGTCCTGTGCAGGTCGAATTGATGTCTCTATCCTATTGCCGGAATACGGAAGATCCAGGAAAATAAATGGGCTGGGTGCCGCTTGTTGAGAGCGTATCGCGGAGTTGGAAAGCGCTTTACCTCGAGGTTGGTATGGTCCTGGCTCTGGCTCTGGCTGGAAAAGTTCGATGGATGCTGCGAGTTCAGACACAGCAGAAAGGAGTTTGGCCTTGTCATCTTCTGCAGATGTCGCCATACGTGCCACGCATGCCTCTAGACTCCGAATCCCCCCCTCCATCGACTGTCGCAGGGTCTGTCGTCGTCCGGGTCATCTTTGGAGCAGAGTTGCTCATAGATTTCGTCTGGCGTCATCCAAAGCTTCTTAATCTCTCCTTTGACCTCTCCAATGTCCGTCCTGATCTCAGGCACTACAGCTAACTTTCCCTTAATATCATCCAGTGCTTCCCAAAGCTTGCTTGTATCTTGTTTCAGGTCTCTGACGTCCTTGTTGATATTGCTTGTTGTGGCAGGGTCCTCGGGAATAGTCGTGGTGACGTTGTTAGGGATTGCGGAGAGGGCAAGGAGTGTACGGAGGACAGTGGCTATATTGGTCAAGCTTTCAGCGCATGATTGCTTTTGAGATAACAATTTCTTTTCGATATCTTTGCTCTGCGACAATAGTCGATCCTCAAATTCCTTGCTTTGCGATTCCAGACGCTTCTCGTATTCTTGTCGCTCGCTGTCAAGTGTTGAACGAGGGTCTTTCTGTGCCTTGTCCAGATGCCCCACGACCGTGTCTACCAAAGCAGAATCTTGAGCGTCCTTGATAAATTTGGCAACATTCTCCTGGAGCTTTTGAAGGGAAGCCATGGGTGCCGGGAGTGCTGTATTGCCCCCTGGCCCTTGCAGGTGGGTTGGTACGAGTAGTTCTGAAGGAGGACAGGATAGTGATGTGAGATTGATATATTTATGATGGGGTAGACAACTCGACCATGCGCAAGAAAGGCATGCTTTTCTCAAGGTGCTGAAGATTTATGAACATTTTCTGACAACAAGGCTGTAAGCGAAGGCTGAATCGGCAGGTGCAAAGGGGTCTCGAATATTAATGCTACCAAGCGCCTGGGCAGCACACAAGGGAATGCAGGAACTTCGTGAATCTCTAGGTAAGATATGTGGTTCACACATGTAAATTATTCCAGATGCGAACCTAACTATAATCTGCTAGATACACTTCACATAGTGCCCAGGAATACGAAGAGGAGAGTAGAGTGACAATTTGTCAACCGAGATATTGATGAGTAAATTGATGGACAAGAGAGGGGCTTTTGTAAGTGTAAGGCAATAAGGTCATGGTTCGAGTAGAAAAAACAAAGAAGTCGGTCTGGTTGGTAGCTAAAGGAGACTTTCTAAAGCTGGGCTGGACTCGGACGACATAGCGGATGTAAAAGTTTGGGGGGGTTATTGTAGTGTATGAATGAAAAGGAAGGGGACCAAGAATAAAGTTAACTGGTTGTTGCATGGAAGAAGTATGTGTCTGGAGCATAATTACGTTATTGACTTGAGAAGAATCAAAACAAGTAAAAGGGTGAAAGATGCCGGTGGGAGGAGGGAGAGGAGGGGGAAGGGAGGGGAGGTAGGTAGGGTAGGCTAATGAACAGGCGCTAGTCCTGATTAAGTTAACTCGTTCGCGCTCAACTTCACCTCTTCCTCTGCTTCAAACGCAAACTCTAGAATCCCTGGAAACATCCTCTAAACTAACAACCAACGCTTATGGAATAGATGCAAGCTGGTGAAGCTTGGGCATAATCTGTTGGATCCTGTCTTGTAGTTGCATATTTACGGCAACTTTGTGATCCTCATTATTTGAGCTTTGACAGCAATTGTAGAGCCCCAAAACGCCCAAAATCAACAGGCACAAACACAATTACCTCCAGCAAAACACCATATTGAAACCCCTCGAAATACTACACTGCTCGTCTGTTTGCCCGCGATCTACACGTCCAGTCCAATCCACACCAGTAGCAGTATGTCTTACAGCGATGATGCCGTGCTGGCCAAGCTGTCTGCGCTCAATGAGACACAGGAGAGTATCGTACGTTGCATCTCTCCGCACCAGGTTGTCGACTCTAATGATTAACAGGTCACTGTTGCCCAATGGGTGATGTTCCACCGGTAGGCGGCCTCCCCCCTCTCCAACTGCATCCGCAATGCTAATGCCTCCTAGGAGACATGCAGATCGAACTGGCCAGCTGTGGCTTCAACGACTCAAAGACTCGGGAAGCAACAAGAGATTGAACTTGGTCTATCTTGCAAATGGTGAGCATATCATCCACATACTGAGGGTGCCTGTATTCCTGTATTGGAAAGCACTGCCAGACGATCCTACGAATTCTTACTAACAACTACTTCTAGAGGTCGCCCAACAATCCAAGGCCCGCCACAAGGACGATTTCCTTATTGCATTCTCTCCCGTCATCGCCGAAGCAACTGCAACCGCCTACAAGGGGGCTACGAATGAGGTTCAGCAAAAGCTGAGGAGGGTTGTGGAGGTTTGGAGACAACGGCAGATCTTTGACCTCGGTATCCAGGAGTCGATTGAGACGAGAATTGATGGTAAGCAGCCCACTCATAGTTTACTACAAATGCTGATTCGCTAGACCTTGACAAGACTAGAAGTTCTGGCAAGCGACTCGGTGGCTCTATCTTCTCTTCGAGTACCGGTTCTACGCCAAACGAACTCGCTCCTCTGGTCGAACCCCAACAAACTCTCACAAAATCCACCCTCACTGCCAAAACCGCCCTCACAAACGCCAATGAGGATTATGATAAGCTCAATGATCCCTCCGCGACTACACCCACTGCGCCTGTCCACGCTGCTAGACTCAATGGCCTACTGAAGAAGTTGGCAAATGCAGAGGGCGCCGTGGCCGAGGGCATCAAGGCTCGCAAGGCTCTAATCGAAGGGTTGGAGAAGATACTAGGCACGAACCGCGCAGCTCTTGCCGCAGATGAGGCTCAACTCGGCGAGCTTACCAGCCGCAAAAACGAGACTGATACCAAGAAAAGGGACGTGGAGGACACAATCATGCGCGGCTTCAATCCCAACAGCAACCCAAGCACACCAGCCGGCGTAGGAGACGGGTCCCCAGCTGTGAACCAATCGCCAATTACACCTGCTCCAGAACCCGATCGCCCTGAAGTCGAAGCCTTGACACCTCCTGGCTACCCACAACCTCCAGCGACGGAGCCAGTTCCCGAGCTTGATCTGTATGCTAACAATGGGACTTCTCACATGATGGGCGAACAACTACCTTTCCAACCAGCGGCTGGCGCCGATCTTTTGTCCAGCTTGTCAACGTCCTACGGTGCCTCGGCTGCCAGTGTGAAAAAGCGCAAGTTGAACGACATCGATTTCCCAGATCTGGGTGGAGATGCTATGGATGGGTTGGATGCAGATGTTGCAGAGATGTTGATGAAGGACACTACCAATGGTCATTAGGATTAAGAGGAGACAATAAGAATGTCAAGGTTGCTCTTTGTAGGATACCGCAAGGGCGATATAGTTCTAGGTAGGCCTTAGGGATACGAGCTTGACCTCACGCGGTAAATTGCACGTGGGTTGATCTTGTAGTTAGGAGGACACCAGTTAGTACGGCATCAGAAATCAACATACCACCCTTCCAATTAAAATAATCAAACTGCTGGACTTAAATCCTCCCAGAGCCCCATCTCGTGAGATGATGGAACCTATGTTAGTAATTGGCTCAAGCAGCTCAAGAAGGGCAGGACCTCGGAGCAAGCACTTTCTAAAGACTTGTTCAATTCTTGCTCCCCTTTGAATTTTCGACAATCACATCAAAAAGCAGGGGGTTTCAGTCGTAAAAAAGAACGTCTATTTTCCGATGTCAATGTACACCCTGATGCCCAACTCAACTCTATCGATCTCTGCATCAAGCCTCCACATCCTTCAGGTTCAGTCTATCAGACCCTTTATTTGCCGTACCACGTCTTGTGTCCCAGAACCATACGAGTCATCATATACATGCATCCTGTATTGCATCAGCAAAAGCCCCCCAGTCCTACGTTACCAAGTACATACCTGCGAAAGTTCCGGCGAAGACGGTGTAGTATGGGTAGAGGATGTACTTGCTCCTCGAGGTCTACAGGTTTATCCTGGTTAGCAACAGGGCCCGAGTTTGCGAGGGTGCTGAAGACGTACCTGGTTCCATTGTCGGATATGCTTCTTGCCCCCCTCTTGGAACAGGCGTTGATAGTACGGGACACGGTTTTCGCGGTTGATAAAGCTATGGGAGAAGTGGTGTTAGCTCTTCAATGACATCCAGTGAGGCCATTCGGCATTCGGGAAAGGAGCATTTGTAGATGGCGCATTGAGTGCTATGATTGACATGCGTCGTACGCGGAGAGGCTCGACTCACCCTGCCATTGTGTGTTTGGTCTGCGGAGTCGGGTTCGAATTGGAGGATTTGTTGTGGTTGTGCAAGATGGTTCGATGTTTGGATTGAAGCTCGGAAGATGGAATGAGAACGGAGCTAGGCCTAGATAAGATAAGCCAGCCTGACCTGACCTGAGACTAGCAAGTTGCTGACATAATCCACAACTCAGCTTGGTGATAGCTTCCCTGTTCCCAAGCGGAACAATTTTATATCACTCTGCCACCACTGCTGAACAACGACATGCAATGGCGATACATCATCCTTTATGCACCAATTGGTCCCGGGTAGACCGATACTATGCGCCCAGCTCTACAGAGGCTTCTCTTGAGGCCATCCTCCTTGGAACTCCTCCGTTGCCTTGTTGGACTTCCAATACCAAATCTTTCGAATCAACAGCAATGCTTCAACCGAGGAAATCGTCACATCCGCCGCCATGCCAGTCATGCACTGGGGCTTCAAAGCAAGGAGGAGGTCACCCCGGAAGTGATTTATGACAGCAATGTCCCAACGGAACCTCCGCCCTCTCGACCTTTCCAGATATCGAGGGACGACAACGGGATAGCTGCAAAAGAGCTGGCATCCAGGCAGGACAGGTCTAGAGGTTTTAGCGGGAGAGTTGAACCGCAGTCCTCGTCTGTTCAACATCCAGCAGACTGTCCCCCCAGAAGAAAGATCCCATGTCTGGTCGGAGAAAATAGCTACGGAAGTTGGAAGCTTCATCAATGGGAACCTGGGCAAATGGACTATGAATCAAGTCTCGATCAGCCAACTAAAGTGCCACGCCTTCTCGATCAGGATCGACATAAGGATGACTTGACCCTTTGGGCTTTTCTCTTGGAGTACAGAAAACGGATACATGGCTCAGATGGGGTTGCTATGTTCTGGGATGCTTTTCGAACGAGAGAAATCCGAATACCCCCAGAGATGCGCCTGACAGATAAGTTATGGTCTACGTTCCTGGAATTTGGACTCAAAAATCATGTCGTCTTGGAACAAATTGTCGAGTACGCCGAACGAATGTGGATCTCGGAACGGTCGAAATTCCTCCCATCACGTTGGGAAGAGTTCTATAGCACGATCGTACAGCACTTTTTAATCCATGGCCGCGATGGTGATGCGCTTCACTGGCACAATATATTATCAAAACATGCTCGCCCTAAACATAAAGCATTTCGTGCCATTTGCCATCAGGTAGCCAAGTTCAATGGCGACTTACGGGCCCTTGAGATAATCTATCATCAACAAGCACGCCATAGTATCTATCAAAGTGTTGTCCCTACTCTTTGCCATCGGGAAGATTTTAAATCCGCTCTGCAGTGGCACTACATTTGCATGAAGCATTTGGACTTTCCTCGTACCATGAAAGACGTGGAGCCATTACTATGCTTCCTACGTATGTATAATGAGGAAAGCGCTCGGCTTGTCATAGAGAGCCTCGCCAAGGCTCAGGTGCCATGCTTTTATGTGCTCCCTTCAAGTCCGGAGCAGAAAGCGGCGCTTTCGCGGGAATTTACCAACAGGATCCACGGAGAAATGATGAATGTGCCAGAGAAGTCTTATAACGATCCTTTGGGAGCTCGGTGGTTCGCTACAACGTGGGTCTCACTTGATGTTGCTATAAATGCTGTTCACGCCCTCGGCATGCGGGAGATAGGTCCGTTATCCTTGCAGGCTATCGCTCTTCGGGAACCCGATCCTATCAACATCACCAATCGTATCTCTCAGCTTAAAAGTCTTGGTATCTCGATTGGCAAATCCATGTTCTCAAGGGCTATTGATGAATTCTCTCGGAATCGAGAATACAAATACCTTGAAGGGCTTCTTGCCAGCGATCAACATCCCGATGTACTTGAAGATGCAAGGTTGCAGGAACACTTGCTTTTGTCGTATGTTCGTGCTAAGGATTGGGATCAATATCGAAGAACTCTAGAAATCCAGGCCCTACGCGGGGCAGATCCTATTGTTGAAAAGCAGAACATTATACTGCGAGTCCACGCCGCGATGGGCGATACAGCTGCGGTGATGGAAATATTATCCGGTATGCAACGAACGGGCATCAAGATCAAGAGCAACACGATGAGTGCAATTCTTCGAAGCGTTTTACAGCCCCGCCAGATATCTCGGCGTCCTATGACGGGACCACCTAGGCAGGACCTGAATTTGGCTATTTATATCTTGAAGACCGCCATGAGATCGGGAAGTCATGTGCCTTCCACTTTATGGATAGAGATTATTCGAAGACTTGGCATGCAAGGATATTCTCAAGGCCTTGAGAATATCTCCATCTTCCTTGCCTCTTGGTACGGGAAAAACAACGAGCCCTTACGGCCCCACTATTATCGAGTACCAAGGCAAGTTCCAGCCTCACATCCGTTACACCCTTTAAGGATTCTCTTTTCAATCAATGCCCAGAAAGCAATCGTCGAGTGGGGTTTCATTCATTCCTTACGTAGGACGCCCAGACTTAGGTTCCCGGCGAGCCTCCAACGAGTTCCCGAGGTCACTTCTGGTATAACTTTACTGAAGAAGCTCCACAGTCACGGTGTTCACATCGATGCGGGCGCTGTCAAGAAAGCCGTCTTGAATCGGCTCATCGCCTATTATGGGCCTCGTCAGTCAAATAGGCTGCACAACCGCGGCGCAAGAAAAAATCTTGGGTTTCGAAACCCGGCAGAGGCCGTTCAAAGTTTGGAACAGATGGTAAAACAGGTCGATGAGGTACTAGGTGAACGATTCTTCACTGGGATGAATCTCTTGAAGATCCGTAAACTTCGAGAGGAACGTGCACAGGGGCTTCGCCGTCAAGGGCTATATATATCCGGGAGCCATCCTTGGGGTCGGTCGACCCATTCAAACCTTGCTCGGTAGAGAATCGAACCAACTCTCCAATACATAATTTCTACACCATCTACCCCAACCACTTTTGCATTCGACCAGTTGGCCCCTTCAGAGACCGTAGGTTAACTGGGAATCACCAAGGACGTGCGTTGCCGGATTTACAGTAAGGAGCTCAAAGCGCTGAATTGGGTGTGGATGTGCGAGCTTTGCATAAGCGCTCTCGGAGTTCGGGGTCCAAAAACCCTCCCTACTGACAAATCCAAAGTCTACATTTAAAACTACTTTGTATAAGATGTCCTTCCAGCACTTATCATATGCGTGTGAGATTCGAATCACGGGTGAAGGTTATCGAATTGAATTTTGTGGAAGCTCATTGATCACAAGAGAGAGCCCACGACACGAGAAGATAAAGAGTAAACAGCATTTAAGCCTGAATCACTGGCGTTGTTCTTTTGTTTTCGTTGCCAAAGACCACGTCTAAACTCATCAATTTCCCAACACATTACAAAATGGTCTCGCTGCAAACAGTGCGGAAATCCAACGCTCATTGCGGCCCTCCCACAAGGCCTCGTCGCCTTGTTCATCGGCGCCACGTCAGGCATCGGCCAAAGCGCCCTACAACATTTTTCTCAGTATGCCTCGTCTCCGCATATCTACAGCGTGGCCCGCGAAACATCTGTTGCCTCCCACGAGAATTTACTAGCCACTCTCCGTCAATCTAATCCCACGGGTACATACAACCTCATCACGGCAGATGTCTCGCTCGTTTCCGAGATCGACAAGGTCGTCAATGCAAGCACACAAAAGGAGAGCAAAGTCGACATCGTCTTCATGTCCGCAGGGTTCATGCCTTTTGGGGGGGCGCCAGAACACGAGCGAGGGCCTCGATCCGTCCATGACGACCCGTTACTACTCGCGAATGCGAGCAGTACAGCTGATGCTTCCCTTGCTCAATAAGGCGGAAAGCCCACGCATTGTTTCGGTGCTCGCTGGTGGGATGGAGGGCCCCCTCAATGAGGCCGACTTGGACTTGCGAGACCCGCCCAACTGGTCCTTCTGGAATTCGTCTGTGCATTCCGCCACCATGGGTACGCTGGCGCTCGAGCGGTTTGCACGTCAAACCCCTCATCTGAGCATTGTGCACTGGTTTCCTGGTCCCGTGGACACGCCAGGCCTGGCCAAGGCACGGAAATTCGGGATGTCACCGCCAACCCAGATGAGCCTAGAGGAGTCGGGCGAGCGAGCTGTGTTTCTGGCTACCAG
>QGMF01000888.1:0-14291 GCA_007821475.1 Lachnellula arida
CGTTGTGCCGCGGAGATGGAGATGCCGGAGGATATTTGGGGGAGTGGTCATTTGTGGTTGGTGGGGTGGGAATGAAGAGAAAGGAAGAGAGGGGGGGGAGAGGTTTTTGATCGCGAGGCTTAGAAATAGATCGCGAGGCTACGGTATGGATGGGCGTGTTTGGTTCGTACGGTTGCCGTACGGAGCCTAGATCGATATCGATTTAGCTCCGTTGTTCGGCGTGCGAGGGCGTCCTAAAGCGTAGTAGAATATTCTTCAAGATGGCCCGTCGAGCCCGTGTCGAATACTTGGAACAACAACAACATCCCTAAAACTCCTTATATTGGTAAAGTTACCATTTAAATACTTTGCTGTACAACGTGTGTCGTACATATGAGGTATGCGGTAATACGAAGACATTCGCAAGATCTGAAAGCCCCAGTCGAGGACTACCGGGTCTTTGGAAGCTGCTTTTGTATTTGAAGCGTCTGAGTTCGCACTTTCATCACTGGCTTGAGCACATGCTGCGAAATTCCAAGAGTACATTATTTGTCACCTCAAATAGAGACATTTACCCTGTTGAGAAGTTCTCATCACGAAAGGGTATGTGGTTACGAGACTGTTGAGGGAGTTTAAGGGAGTTAGAAATCGAGAATGCAGTGGAACCGGCTCGGAACGTGAGAGAGCTCCAAGTTGGCTCACGGCCCAGTTTAAAAGCACATGTCTTTAGATATCCCTTTTATGTCAGAACGGGATTGCTTTTCACGTTTTAGCCATTGCATTGTTACTAGTTCTTTCGGTTCTCTCTGCAATCTGCGGCATGTAGTTTACATCCTAATTTTCCTATTCGTAAGCAGAGACGGGACTTTGAAAAGTACCTAGCTAAAGGGTGTCTGAGCTACTCTGTAAGCGAGGAATCTCGATCCATAAAAGGGGGTTGCCTTTGATCTTTTTCAATACTTCATTTCATGCAGCGACATATCCAGTGCTCGTATTTATAATCCCGCACTTCTTTGAAGATGTCTGGCATATTGGAAAGGATTCGTTTACATTAGGAGTAAGTTCATGCGTCACTTGTCCATGTTTCAGTTTTGCTACTATATGAATCATATGCTATCGATTTTGATTTTACGTTGGGAAGACTTTCATTTTGGCGCGGACATCCAACCAGCCCTAACTTTGTTCCGTATACCTCCCAAACTCTAAAAAAGGAAACAGAAGATTGGGAAACACTTTCTCATAACCGTCTCCGTCGGTACTTGCTCATTTCTCGGCGAGCGAGATGAGGAGGGTCTGGTTTCACCGGCTCTAACCCAACCATTTCCCGACCAAACTCGGCCAATCCACTAAGAACTTCCCGGAGCGTGCTTCGGCGCTTGATGGGTCGTCTAGGCTCCGGCTCCGGCTCCGGCTCGGGGTGCTCGACCTCGCCAAGCGGCTCCAGCTTTATCAATCCATCTTCAAGCACGTCCCCTTCAACGGGTTTCAGCGGTCGCCCTTGGACTCTATCCTTCTGTTCAATAAATCGCCATGAACTGCCTGGTAAAAGGGGCCTCCTGCGCGCTTTCTGGACCGTGAGTTCGATGAAGAACACTGGTGGAATTTCCCTGTAACGTTCCAGCTTCAGCAGTACTCTCTGCTTGATGTCTTTCCTCTTCTCGGGAGCGTAGAACTGGTCCAGGTTCACTGACACGAAGGTTGTTCCCGGCCATGTGCGACTAGGAAGCTCTACGCACAGGTAGATTGCGTGGTCTTTTGAGGGGACCGCGTCCCGGGCCTCGTTTCGAAATTGCCTTTGGGAGATTTTCAAGTCGAAGTGTCGATCTCCATGTGCATCTCCGTCTGGGTTTGGTGTTCTGCAGTTCTTTGTATAGAGCACGAGATGTGTATCTTGCGCTGACATGTTGACGGGGATGGTGTCTTTGTCGGCACTGGGTGAGTTTGATAATCGCGAGGAGAGTTGATGGTGAGACTTTAGTGGATACTTCTGAGTGGTTATATTTCATAGATAAAGTTATTATAAACTTCTGCTTTCAAACAAATCACCCTTTTACCAAGGTCTGAATCACTGCGCAGTCCTTGTCCAATAGCCAATAAGCAGAGACTCTGGTTTATCTGTTTTGCGGCACGCGTGAATCCAGCACCTCTGTGAATCCCACTACAGTTATGAATCACCTATGGTACTCATGAATCTCAGACTTGAGGCCTGAATTTGGTATGATCCACTTGTCCATATAATCGCCAGCTATCCCCGCCCTAACCCTCTGATCTCTCTCGACCTTAATAGTTTTCCTACCACCTAATCTCACATGGAAATCTAATCACATTCACGGCGCCCCAGGGAATTTATCCATTTGGTCAAATCGAAATATGAAATAGGGCGTACACGAATGGGACCAGAGTCATAACCTTGATGGCGGGTCCGACCATTTGAAATTCCGCTGGCAAATTTGCATTTCTTTCCTGCTAATAAGAAAGCGGTCCAGGTTGTTCCAGAATTAAAGAAAAATGTCAAAATGCCAAAAATGCCGTAAATCAAATACGATTTATATTCCCCGGACTTTTGGTTGATGTAAAAACGGAATCACTGGGCACCAAGGCCCGAATATATATTGGGCACTTGTAGGCAGAATTTGAGGGCCCCCCTGGCCTGCGCTGATCCTCCTTCCCGCTGCCCCGCATTTTGGGCTCGTGGCTGAACTCCACGCCACTACCTACACGGCAGGACGCTGTTAAGGGCTGTGAATTTCTTACAGACCTTGGCAATGGATTTAGAGGTATAATCATAATTTAAAACCTAGAGAATATGTATTGAAGGCAAATGTTGTAATTACATACCAAAGAACCAAGTTATTGAACGGTAAGTACGGATATATGGTCTGCTACTGACAAACTAGCGTTTCCGCCTAATTAGGCGAGGCTTTTCAGGGGTAAAGAAGTATCAAGGCTAATGATCTAATAAGAAGTTAATATAACCGAAGCAAGAAAATGACAGTTTGTTGGTCATATAACCATTCTGGAAGTGGCGACGGACGACGGAGAAAAGAAACTTAGGCTACGAGTTTGGGCACATAAATACCTTGACCTCGCCATCGCTCTTTTGACGAAGTCAGCTTTCTTGTCCGTCCTAGCTATCTTCACCTGTTACTAAAAGAAACTCACTCGCAATAATGTTGTGCCAAACCGCTCTCCTCGCCCTTGCTCTCTTTCCTTTCTCTCTTGCCCAAGTCTCTGACGACTTCGAAAGCGGATGGAACCAGACCGCATGGCCTATCTACGCACCGGACTGTAACTCGGGTGGTGCTGTTACCCTTGACAACACCACGGCTCACAGCGGCAAGAACTCTATGAAGGTTGCTGGCGCTGGTGGATACTGTGGACACATTTTCTTTGGCACGACGAGTGTCCCTGCCGGCAATGTTTACGTCAGGGCCTATGTGTAAGTTACATTGGGAGAGGCAGAAGCAGAAGCAGAAGCAAACCCGTGTCCACGTGAAATGCTGACATCCCATCCAGCAAGGCCACCACGGCTCTCACCGCCTCCCACGTGTCCTTCATCACCATGCCCGACTCGGCGCAAGGCACCAACAAGCACCTCCGCATTGGCGGCCAGAGCGAGATCCTGATGTACAACCGCGAGAGCGACGATGCGACGCTTCCCGACCTCTCGCCAGACGGCATTGCCACCTCCACCGCGCTGCCTACCGGCGCCTTCGAGTGCTTCGAGTACCACCTGGGCCCCGATGGCACCATTGAGACTTGGTTGAACAATAGCACTATTGCTGGTCTTGATAGCGGGCCGGGTATCACCAACCCCTACGATTCAGGGTGGACGAGTAGCACCATTATTCCTAACATTACGGCCGTCTACTTCGGATGGGAGTCGTATGGTGACGATGTCAATACCTTCTGGTATGATGATATCGTCGTTAGCTCAAGCCGTATTGGGTGCTGAGGGATAGGATCAGTTATTTGGTGGAATTGTTTGTGCTATACTTACTTGTATACTAGCCCTAGCTACATGTCAGCTCAAATAAAGGGAGAATTATAGCAAAGTTGGCACTGGAAAATTTGCTACAAGAAGCGTATTTTCATTCGTGTAATATATATTCCGAAGGGCATTTGAGCCTAGAAGTAGTAGCGCTAGCTGTACTCCGGAGTCTGCTTGCCTGTAACCGAAACAAACCCCTCGGGGCTTTTGCAGCGCTGGCCAGATCTAGAATATCCGGGTTTTGAATTTCCCGGCTGCCGGGAGTATGGCCGTGCCAAAAATAGGATGCAAGGATAAAGAACAGAAATGAGCTCGATACTTAATTGGATGTTCGTCATCTCAACTCTCTGAGCTACTACCAAGGCGAGAAAATGTAACCAAAGGGCTACTATTATTGGCCAATGAACTATTGCATTCGTCCAAAGTCACTTTAATTCGAAGCATAAATAATTCAAAACGATTTCGTCGTGCAAAAATGTAAGAGTATCGAAAATTTAGGGGGAGAACTACTCCGTAGAAAGTGGAAGGCCAAGAACTTCTAAGAGAGCCAGTCATATCGAGAGGGAATCAAAGCTGCCAACCAAACGCCTAAACTACAGTAGACGTAACAAGTATTATATTACTAGAATTCCCAATGTTGCCATCGTATATCATGCGTGAGCTCTTTCCATGTAGAAGTATTACCGAGGCCCTTCACCACTGTTCAAAAACCCCGATACTCCTAATAAATGTCAGATATACTCAAACACGAGGAGTACCTCCCCACCCCGACGGGTTACCCTGTTCAGCAGGCCTAGGTTCCATCAAGAACTCCAACCGGTCCTCTCCCGTGACCCAGCCTCTTCGTCTGCCCAAGACCGCATGTCTAATAGCATCCTTCCAGTCATTAAACCACACATCCTCTTCCTGCACCGCACACCTCCTTCCCGTCTCGCCTCTCGGTACATCTGCGTAAGGCCAGATACTTTTAATGACCTCGTATTTCCTCGTGCCCGTAAACACCTTCGTCACATTACTGAAGAAACGGTTTACTTTATCGGGCGAATGGACGACGACTCGGGAATGCGTAAGAGGGAAGGAGACTGTGCAGTGACCTCGGTAGGCTGTGCTGTTTATGAGAGAAAGAAGGCGACCTTCTAGATATGATGTGTCCCAGTTTGTTACTATCCTTTCTAGTACGAATCTGCCTTTATATCAGCCAATAACTCCAGGCTCAATGTGAGGATACATACTGTTTTATAGAACTGGTATCTGCACAATAACTCCTCGCCCAATTATCCAAATTCCCCAGATCAGGTGCCAAGGTCTCCTTGGTATCCCCTCTAAACCCCGCCTCCCCAGGCCCAATAATCCGCACATAATTCATTTTCCCCTTCCGATCCGCATCTGGTACTATCAAATTCATGGCATTCATCGTGACATCGAAGTCTATACTGCCGTCTGAACTCTTGCCAACGATTCTAATATGCGGTTTTGGCGGGATGGTAGCAACGGATTGGATGAGGGAGACGAGGGCATTTGGGTAAGTGGAGAGGCGTGTCTCGTAGGATTTTATCTCTGATTTGTCGGCGGAGAGGAGGAAAGTTGAGGGGGCGTAGAGGCGGTAGTCAAGATGCGGGAGGCCCGGGTAGGTTATGTTTTGAGGTGGAGGTGCCCGGGGCGCGGACATTGAAGGGGTCGTGGGCCCTGAATATGGGGGAGGGGTGTTTGATCGGTCGTTATCATCGTGAGGTTCCTGGTTAAATATTGAGGTTGAAGGGCCGGCGTTTGAGTTTGAGGATCGATGGACTGCGTAACTGGGTTCAGAGATGCCCTTTCGTGGGATGTTTTGCTCGGCCATGGCGGGGTAATGTTTTCACCTAGTGGGGTTGATATTGGCCTTGATATGGCTTTCAATGGCTCAATTGACTTTGTTTCTGTGGTTTTGAAATTGCAGACAAAACTTTGAGATGGTTTTTAGAAAAGAAGTAGTTAAGTGAGAATGTATTCAGCCTTCGAGGGACGGTCAGTAAGGCTGAATCCTTTGCCCGGTGCCCCAGCTGTTGTGGCGCAGCATTCGCTCGGTGCCTTGAAGTATTGCGTACCACTCGGTGTTAGCTTCCTACCTTGTGCTAGTAGTGAGCAATATTATCCCGAGCAGACTGGCATAGTATATTATATGGAGTGGTTGGGGAGTTAGAAAGGATGTGGTACGATCTGGGGGGATCTGGGAAGGTTAAAATCTCAAGCGAACTATTGAATCAATCACGTGCTTGTTTTCGAAGACTGGTACTGGTGGTATAGTTGACTCGAACATTTTGTGGTATTGTGGCCTTTGCTCTTGATTCCGACAGCTAATCCACCAACATGGTATCATCTCCAAATTCAGGACCAGCGGGCTCGATAGCAACACCCCGTCCTCGCCCTTCTAACAGCTCTCTCCTGACCTCTGGCCCAATTGAAGAATGTCCCTTCGTTTGTAGAAGATCCAGAAGAGCCTCTCTCTGGTCCTCTGTGATATCATTTCGGTATCTCTGTGCAAAAGCCAATAAACATTGATGCCAAATAACGGGCAATTTGATACTCTTCGCTCCAGCCCCAGTAACTCCCTCCATTTCCGTGTCACCCGATCTAACGTTTGCCGGATCCGTGCTTCTAAATCGAAGAAAGTGAAATACCAGGGCATCGATGACTTGGAACGGCAGAGCATACTTCTTCTCCAGTAAAGCTTTGATGAAGATGTTTGTAGCTCCGCCTCCCTCGGTACCCGCTGATGCTTCCTGTGCTGCAATATCGCAAAGTCCTTTGATGGCGGCTGCAGAGTGGAGTACTGGTACTGAGACCCTCACTAGGACTGCTGAGATGATGGTTGCTTCTCTCAACGTACAAGTGCCGCTTGCTACCAATGGAAACAAGACTCCCTTGAACCAGGCAGCGGGTTTGTACAACCCCTTCTTCAGTGCGTTAAAAAGATGGACATTGAGCTTCTTGGTCTCATGAATATCTTCTCGCACTTTCTCCAAAAGAACCATCTCCATAAACCGTCTCGCGGTGGTTGGCGTGCTCGATACGAATATTTTTGTGGCTTCATAGCAGGCATTGGCGGTCCACTGATCTGGTCTGGTAATTTCGAGAATATCTTCCCAACGCGGAACTGTAGGGAGGATTTTAAATGGTTTCGGCAGCTTCCCTGACTTATACCTCGAAAGGAAGAGTCCCACTCTGCAAGTCAATTAGCAATAGCATAAAATGGGAAGTGATGACGGAGCGTACTTAGTATAAACTTCCACAACCTTTGGAGGAATCTCAAATTCTTCATCTATCGGCCCAGGCACTTCTCTTGCTCCTCCTTGCATCGCTTCATGTGCAGCGATTTTCTCCAATATCAAATCCGCCAAATTCGTTCCGGGTCCCTCTTCTCCGTCTTCTGCCCCTCCATCGTCTTCTCCGCCCCAACCTTGCCTCAACAAAGGATCTTCCTGCGTCGGAAAGAATTTGTTGAAAGTCGCCAAGTCCGCCGGCGCAAGTTCATCTATATCTACCTCCTCGACTTCCTCGTCAATTCCACCCCATGCCTCATCATCCTCATGTGTCTCTTCCTCCTCGCCGTCACTCCTCGACTCGAAGTTGAAAATTGGCTTCGGGTTTTTTGCTCGATCAGTCGCTTCCTCTTCGTCTGCCAGTTGCTGTCCTAAGCGCAAGATTTTCCTTGAGGCTTTTGAATCGACGAATTGATCCCCCTCCTCTTGATGTCTCGACTTCCGCTTTCCAGGCTTGTTTTTTAAGATTCCCCCGCTTGCTGTGAGATCCTCTTCGAGAGGGTTATGTCGCCTCGAGGCAGATGCTAGAGTTGTAGCTTTCGGCATTGTTTTTGGATGTGATTTGTCGTACTGTGAGAGTGCCTGCGTGGATATTTTGAAGTCTAAAAAAAAAGTTATTGGTGTGGAGGCGCTAAGATAAGATATGGATGCCAAGAGATCTACCCCACTTGCTGAGTCAGCACTGGATATCACAATCACTTCAACAGCAACCGGCCTCGCTTTTCATTCATCATTCTCTCAAATCCCATTCATCATCAAAAGCTGTTATTCCGTGTCAGGGACAATATCTTCATATATATTTACGGTCTGTCTTCTATATACAATACACCCATTCCCCATCAATATATTTCCCCCATCCAAATTCCTAGGATTCCAAGTGGCAATTTACAACCGTGGAATCCACCATCATGACTCCTTCGAAGACTTCCTATCTCATCATTGGAGGAGGTGTCTTTGGTGCCAGTACTGCATACTTTCTTTCCAAGTCCCATCCAGATGCTTCGGTTGTGCTGGTTGATCGATCACCATCGTTTCCTTGTTCGTTAGCTGCATCTCATGACTTCAACAAGATTATTCGAGCCGATTACGGGAATCCGTTCTATTGCCAACTAGCGGTCGAGGCGCGAGAGGCATGGAAGTCAGATCCGTTGTTCAAGCCATTCTACTACGAAAGCGGCATGGTTGTACTTGAAGACACTGGGCTCGGCCGAAGAATTATCAAGAACTACGAGGATCTGAAAGTCAAATCCAACATTAGCATGATTCAGCCCAATGAATTGAAGACTTTGTATTCTGGCTTGTTTGAAGATACTGATTATCAGGGCGTCGGAGACGTTTTCATAAACCACAACAGTGGTTGGGCAGAAGCCTCTCCAGCTCTCCAGGCAGTCATCAGCGCGAGCGTTGAAAATGGAGTTAAGTACGTTCAAGGAGATATTGAGAGTCTCACTTTCAACGAACGGGGTGATTGTACTGGTGCGAGAACCCAAGATGGGAGAGCGCTGCTAGCAGACAGCGTTATCTTATCCACAGGTGCTGGAACCGCGAAGTTGCTTGCCAGAAGTGCCCCTCGGCGTCAAGAGGTTCAATCAGGCGACCGAATCACTGCCGCCGCAGTCGTCACGGCCATTATCAAACTTACGGAAGAGCAAATGAAGGAATTCAAGCAGTGCCCAGTATTCATCCATGACATTGCCGGTGTTTTCGGTGTGTATTAGCTGTGTCCGTATTCAACTATGGAGTATCGCTAAGAGTTTTTACAGGTCAAATTCTTCCTCCGACTCCAGACGGTCTCTTGAAATTCTGCGTGGACGCTAGTTTCAAAAACACGTCTTTGGATGAGGCATCTGGTCAAATGATTTCCGCTCCTCCCGACTCACCAGATCAAGGCCAGCATACAATTCCAGACAGCCTAAAGGCTGAATGCCGCCGAGTAGTGAAAGGAATATTTGGCAAAGTCTTCTCAAATTATGATTTTGATTCGGTCAGAATCTGCTGGTAAGCCATCGTGTCTTCCACTGACCTCTCATTTGAATGACATAAACACAGGGATGGGATCACACCGAACCAAGACTTCATTGTCTCAGGCCACCCGCGATGTCAGAACCTTTACATTGCTACTGGAGGCTCCTTTCACGGTTGGAAGTTCTTGCCCATCATTGGGAAGTACGTGGTCCAAATGTTGAATGGCGAGCTCGACGAAGGCACTGAAAAGCGCTGGGCATGGGATAGAGAGCAGACGGGCAGCGCCCATGAGAAGATCATTCCAAAGCGGGAGTTGAGCGACTTGTTGTAAATTTGGAATCTGGGATACATGAATGGGTTTGTGCAACCAAGTTCTGGGTTAAAATTGCGACCACCGCTCCCTATTCAAAGTCCGGATTTGAAACGCCTATGTCTCAACGCCATCACCGAAAACAATACATATGCTTACTCCTTATCGACCTTAGCCATGCCTCTTCATGAAAGCTCTTGCCCGTTTATCGAGTACAAACAATCCCCCAGATTGCCCGAAAGTCGGACTCGCTCCTTCTTCCCATCAACAACTCTGAATTTTTTCTTCAGCCCTCTGCTCCTTTTCCAGTTACAGGTAGTCCATTACACAAGCTTCTGGTTCAGTTGGACACGCCGCCGGTTTCGAGTTCGCAGATGATCACTTGCGCTTCTCGCAAGCTCGTTGTTTGATCCTGATACGTGTGCTTCTCCGTGTTCCGCTGGGGAGGGGGGTCAGAGAGGGCTTCATTGTTGCTGTCAAGATTGACATATCTCGCACCTGTCTCATGAGGATCCCTGTCTCCCTCTTCAACCTGGTCTTGGGGGGCTGCTGCCTTGGGCCATTCGGCTTGACCTCCATCGTCGCTTTCAGTTGTCCATTCGGTAAGGCGGGCCAGAATTATCTTTCGTCTATTTTCTAAACAACATTTAGCCGATAGGACAAAACAATTTCAAACAGAACACATACATCAATTCCACCAGCGTCAATTTGTCGACTTCTTCGAATGCAGCAAAGCTTCTGATTCTTGTGGAGGCCTTCAACAATGCTTAGGGCCCGCTTGATTTCCGCTTGCATCTTGTCTCGAGACAACTTACCTTAGTTCGTTCACCTGTTCGGGTTCTGGTGCCGACAGTCCTCATCGATAGCCTTCTTGTACTCCGCAACGTTCTTCACAAATTTCATCGCAACTTGGATTCGGGGAATGTCTCGAGCGCGCACGCTCTACCATGGAACCCCTCATCCTCGGTCAGTTCTCGCAGCTTCGATCGTATCGGACGAGATAAAGCCAAAGGACTCGCGCTCTGAGAACTTGCGGTCCATTTCCTACAAGATCAAAGCCGTCTCCGTCTCCGCTTTCGTCTCAGCTCTTTTGGTTTCGTCCAATGTCAGCGACCTGATCGTGTCTCAAGATACAATCTGTTGAGCTCGTTGTCGTATATGCCTTAGCGAGGCCTGGTACAACAGCTAGGCCATCTTATCCACCGCAATCTGGACATCGTCGCTGAACTTCTCTTCATCGATGTAATGACTAGCAACTTGGATGTACACTTGATCACGAGCTTTCGTTCTCTCATATTGGAGTCTTTTTTGAGCTTCGACAATGGGGGCAGTCCAGGTGGCTTCTTCCAAACTTCTCAAAGCCGCAATTAAGTCAACGATTTCAAGTCTTTGGTTCCGCCAAAGCTGTCAGCTGAGATGGGCATAGACTTAAGAGGCAATTCTGCAGAGCCAGGATTCTCGGTGTTTGCTTCACTGTTGTATTTTCGCAGTCCATAGGAAGTCTCTGTGCCACGCAACGCCTCGGAAATGTTCTGCCATGTTTTCTCCAAAGCTGGATTGTTGACGTGAGAGGAGAGTTCTTTCGCCATCGTCATTGTTTTCCGCGCAGACCTCCTCTTTGGCCTCGTTGGCATCGTCCGACTTGACCTGGCTTCCCGTTCCCTCTTCATCGGGTGAAAGCTTCCGCTTCTGAACTGAATTTCTTTTCGCCTTTGAACGTAAATGGTCTTTCGTATGAACTGGGCTTTCGAGCCAAACTTTCTTTGCTTCCCCTTTGCGGACAGCGGTGGATGTAATCGGTAGCCACGGTGCAGCGGAGCTGGAACCTGCATTAAATTCCTTGTTGTTGGACTTATCTGGCTGTGTGCCTTTTGTCATTTCGTTTTGTCAATCTAGTGATACTGTCGATTGCGAAGACAGTTCCAGATCTTGCAGGTGACGAGAAGACATTCTTGAGGTGTCAGGAGAAGTCTTCTAAAATAGACGACGAAGCTTGAAATTGAGCACACAGGAATTACGGCTAAAACCTACACCTGCATTCCAAGAGAATGTTCAATGTATTTCAGATATTTGGACAAAGTCTGGTCAAAGTGGTCGTGTGCGTCACGGTTTCCCAAAGACTGACGGGCTGATGGCCGAATTTCTTTGAGATCGACTTCCTTCACACAAACATACTTCCTGAAGTATCAAGACATGCCGTGGAACGTTATCCTGAAAATCTGCGCGAAGCCAGCTTAATTTCCATTATTTATTACACACAAAACGCCTCAGTTTGGATGGAAATGGACTTTGGCGCATGGAAATGACTGCCTCAAGATCTTCTACCACGGGACGAAATACCCCGAATGATATCAATGACTTTCTTCTAGGTGTCCAAGAACATTCTGCTCTCTACTATGTAGTGAATATTCTAGACCACGTCAAAAGCCTCGTCTACTGCCTCAACAAAAACGCCACTCTCTTCCTTGACTGCCAGAACACCAACTCGCTCAAACGCAGTTTCGATACGCGTGGAAGGCTTCAAAACAAACGAACACTAGTAATTGATCTCGATTTTGTCCGTGCCAGATCCATTCTCATTCGATTTGGGATTCCAGTCCTCCCATACCGAAGATCCGACGAGAAGGCAGTTTGCCGATAGTGAACACTTCTTGTCTCTAGTATAGGTCAGTAAATTCTGAAACATTTGACTCGACCTGCAGCCTACGTTTTGGAATAGCAATCACCACATTTCTCTGTCTTTGTCTTTGTCTTCTTCTTCCCTTCACATAGGTTTTGGTACCTTTTTTCATAGCCTCCGTTGGCAAGAGCTGTGGCGCAAAGCTTAATATAATCGATTTTGTGGTCACACTCCCACATAACCTAGTTTTGCTTACACATTCTTAGAATTATAGTTTTGTTCTCTAGCGTCTGTGTGTGGGGTTGTTATCCTTAGAGTGAGGTTATTCTGAATAGTAATAGTTTGGTTAGTAAGTATGTAGATGGGTTCTTCGAGGTGTTAAGTATTCGATATGTCTTATAGCATGGATATTGTTAGGAATCATAATAGTTGAATAATAAGTACATTTACTCGAGTCTTCACTCACTCCACTTGATACAATAACTATAGGCAGAGGGGCTAGGGGCTAGAGACAGAAGACAACGGGAACTATAGCCCATAGCCTATAGCTTGTAAGTTATATAAATGATCCTCTAAATGTCCCTAATGCAGTAAATAGGTTTGCGAGATTCCTCCTCGGGTTAGAAAGGCCATCACGTGCTAGGTGTAGGTAAGTGCCAGGGAGTTTTGAACATAGCTTTTTTTTAGGGGAATAATAACGTGAATTGTAGTTTCCAAACACTAGGATTATGTGTAGCTATTGCTTGTAATAGCTATCACTAGTTCTGTATAATAGTTTTGTTATTTATATTCTATAAGGTAAGTAAGCTGTGGGCGAAGAGGTTAGGCCTTGTCGCCAAGCTGCTTAGTCAGCCTGCGATAAGTCACATGACTAGAAAGTCCCAGATCCTAATTGTCCCTGGTGTCCCGATACTAAGTTCTACGATTTAGGGATATAGTTTATTATATTTTTATAATAAAGTATAAAATAACCATGTCCTCCGCAGCGCTATGCAAGCTCCAGGGCGTTAGCTATAGATTACGTACTGCCAGCTCTGTGTCTTATTTAAGTGGAAGTAAAAGAAGGCCGCGGGGGGAGGCTCGCTTAAGGGGGAGGGCCACGGCCACCCACTTGTATAAAGCATCAGTTGTTAAGTAAACGATCGTAATACCCCTTAAATAGTACTCTTTTAGTAGAAACTAACTAGTGCCGGCCGGTCGCCGAAGGTCCTGTATAATAAATTCAGCTACAGATAGGAAAGTTAAACCATAGCAAAGAAGCACGGAAGTTACTATAGCCACCTTTGACGACATCGGTGAGATCTAATCGTCGGCGCTCTCTAAGCGAGGCCTTCTTCGTCGCCGACGATTATTAGGCATAAGCCCTATAAGAAAAGCGGAACATCTAAGGCAACCTAGTCGCTGCCACTTGTTTTCGCAAGCGCACATACATAGAACTTAATCGTGTCCCCCTAACCTGCAGTAGTAGGAGTCTAAGTATTCCCCCCACTACCTCTAGTAGTATTGCTATTTAAAACAGAATACGTAGCAAAATAGAATAGCTAACTAAGCATACCTAGGGACTTCTGCCACTACCTAACTTAGGTAGCTATATAGGTACTAGGCTACGCTATATATAACCTCGCATATTCTTTAATGCATAAAATAAAAACACTAAGATAGTATTACTTATAAGGTCAAATGAAGCTATTCCTATTAGTTTCTAAGCGGTGGAAGCTAAGGTTCCTTATAATCTACCTCTAGAAGACTCTAATCTAAGACCTCCCCCTCTATATACCTCTATCGCCTATAGTTTTCCTCTCTTATCTGCTACTCTCTTCCCTCTCTCGTAGTATTCTCACAGGCCTTATTAAAAGCTTATATATTTAAAGCTATCTCTATAGCTTCTATATCTCTTTTTCCCTACTTAGCTAGCTCTTTAGGGGTTATATTATTACTAGGAGCATTATTATCATCGCTATATTTAGAGGCAAACTCGATTATATTACTTATTTAGGCTTAGACCCTAGCTTCTATAGACTTGTCCCTAGCGCGCTATATTACTATAGCTTAAATACCCTTATTTGAGGCTATAAATATAGCTTCCTCTACCTCTGTGTAACGATTATGCTTTCTGGTCTTCCCTGG
>QGMF01000889.1:0-14282 GCA_007821475.1 Lachnellula arida
CGTATCTATCTATCTACAAGATAAAAAACCGTCCCATAGAATCTGAATCCAAAAAGACACTCGTCATTTGATATAAAAGCCAAACAAAGCCAAACAAAGCAAAACGAACCCTAAAATCATTAAGCTTGCAATATACCCCACCAACCAACCAACAACCAACTAACCAGCCCCGAACCCAGTCAGAAGTAAGCAGTACAATACAGTAGTTTCGGGCTAAGCTTCTCTTCCCCATCTAGAGCAACAAGAAAATAAACAAATATTAACGCTTGAAAGTTGAAACAGGGATTACTAACTAGTACGGAGTATTACCGGCACGTAGTTCGAATTGTAGCAATAAACAAGTCACGTGGAGAAATGCACAAGACAAGACATTTGCCGTTGCTTGTTGGTTGTGAATAGAGACTACCTAGGTTGTGAATATTAGTGCAGCAGGTTGGTTGGTTAGTTGGTTGGGAAGAGGAAGAGAAAAACACTGGAAATTCCCCCGGCGTGATAATAGAAGGCTTTTATTCACGGTAAACATCAAACGGTAGCTAAAAGATATTCATACATAGCCAATGAAACATCGAAGAGGATTCAGGAAGAATACAAGTGAATAATGTAAGATGCAATTAAATGAGCGTGTACATGTACATGTTTCCCGATCCAAAATTCCCAGTCCCATTTACGTAGTCATAGGCTCGTAATGTACATTAGACAGACAATCAAGCAATTACCCACCTACCATCCTACCGAACTCCTAACCCCATACCATGCCGTCCTGTAAATGCATTGTGATGACAAAAGAAATTGCGGCTCGAGTAAAGTCGTGATCCTCCTCCGTTTCGTTCATTTTATATCACCAGATATCATATCAACCAGAGAAAAGCGCATCCTGTAATTATTCATTCACCCAGAAGCCTTCCTCCCCTTTTTAAACAACGCACTAAAAGCCCTCTTCCGCTTACTCATGCTCTTCTCCAAATCATTTTCATCGATACCCAGCCCAATCTGTACGTTGCCATGGAGCGCACTGGGCGAAATCGGCGGGAGAGGCTTCATCTTTATCTGTGCTTCTGATAATGATATGATGGGTGGTTGAGGTGAGAAGGAGACGGGTGCTCCTTGGTAGGTGACGCGGTGCTTGGTGACGGATCCGGGGATCGGTGACGATATGGTTTGGATGGGTGGGGAGATGTGTTGTATAGTGATCGGGGAGGAGATGTTGCGAGTATTGGTAGGGGTGGGGGAGGATAGGTTCTGCATTGAGGCAGTACAGTTTGAGGTTGGGACCCGGGTGGTGTCGATGGGACCAGGATATGTGCGTGGTGGACAGGGTGGAGCTTTTGTTGGTGATGGGCGGCGCGCAAATTTGGGTGGAGAAGGAGACGGGGTAGGGAGTGGGCGGGATGGAGGCGTGGACGGCGGTGACCTGTAGGATTGAGGTGCCGTGCGGGTAGGAGAGGTTTGGGACAGCGGTAAGGGTGCGGCGCGAGTTGGTGTACCCTTGGGAACCGAGCCCTCGTCGATTGTGTTATTGAAAGTTGAGAGGGGTACAGCAGGGCTTTGTTGTATACGACGACGCTGGGCAGACTGGGAGGATGTGACACCACGGCGGTGATGCTGATGGCAGTGATCGGCGTTGAGCTGAAGGGTCGAGTTGTGCTGACGTAGAACTTTGACTGTGTGTTCGGCGGTCACAGCACGCGTGAGAAGCTTTCGATTGTCTGCCTCGATGGATGCTATGGCCTCGTCAACAGCCTTGACGATTGCACGTGACTGATACATCAGTTGAAGTCTTCAAAATGGTAAGGGATAACATACAGTGATTGTAGAGGATTGAAAGGTCAGCTGGGGTCCAGGAAATGCCGATCTCTGGGAATGAACTATAATTGGCGATGTATCTTCCAATTCGGCAATGAATTCATGGGTAGAGGATGCTGGCGAGTCGTCCGGCCCGCCAGAAGGCAGCTCGAAGACCGAGTCGACCACAGACAGGTCTGATGGAGATTTTCGGAGGCTGAGAAATGTATCAAACGCCCACTTGTTACTATCTGGTGTGGTTAACAAACTCCGGCCGCCTAGCGTCAATGGCGAGACCACGTCGGCCCTCATATACTGTTTCCCAGTAGAAGGGTTCGCCTTTAGGAACTCGTTGATTTTCTTGCCAGTTGGGATCCTTTGGAATCCAGAAGGAACATCTCTTGCAAACTGTCCCGGTTCCCATTGGGTAAATATGGGTGGAATTGAGGCACGAGCCTGAGCCATTGGGGGCAAGTCGCCAGAGTATGTACTCATCTGGCAACAAGTGTATATCTACCGCCTACACTGCTGCTATGAGCTGTGAAGATGTGCCAAAACATGCGGGTAGTAAATCCGGGAGAGAATCTAGGAGTTTAAGCAGGTTGAAAGGAACGATGGCCTTGGATGAGAGTTGACAGAAAGACACTTCTCTCAAACGAAAAGGAAGAGTTGGTACATGGGGGCGGTGAGGTTGGTCGAGCATCACCAGGTCAAATCCTTCTGGACGTCTACGGACAGATATATGAAGAATATAGAATCAAGTAGTGCGTGTGCCTAGCACCCACTTCTTCAACCCGCATCCAACCCAAAGCTCCGGGCTGCAGGCTTGTATTGGCTGACGACCCAGTGATCGGATCTGATAATGCTGGGATGCCGCACATGGAGAAGATGAAACGCAACGAACTGAATCCTGATGTTGCCTCAAACTGATTTTCATGAATAGTGCATCTAGTCAGCCTTAGCCACGTGGGAAGAGCAGACTGTGATTCGCCCCAGCCACAGCCTGTGCTGAGTCGGTGCAGCGGGCCGCAGCTGGAGACACCCATTTATAGATGAAGGATGCGTCCTACAGGTTGATCTCCACGAGCTGCAGCAGAGAAGGAAGCCACATGGAAGCGCTGGACCACCAGGACTTGAATGCAGCCTGGTCGCCACCGTGACCTGACCTGAGCCAAGTTATCCAGCGGCAACCAATGCCATGCAAATAGGTGCAAGCTGTGCAGTGAGAACTTAGAAGTACAGTACAGTAGGGGGGATAAATCGAGGAAATGCAGGGGAAATAGGGATACATCACCAGCATCTCACCACATCGTCGCTCATTGACGCGCAAGCAGGGCAAGGAGATCCGCGCTGTCCGCAGGGATGCCGCGGGTATCGTACTGTACTCCGTAGGAGTGTTGGATGTATGGAGTAGGGAGGTATATCCCGAGAAGCGCGCGTTGGTAAAGTAGGCTATTTGTAGATCAATGAAGCCAGAGAGGAAGTTGGCGAGAAGCCCGTCCCCCGTCTTTAGGAGTTGCCTCTGTTAGAGGAAGAGAAAGTTGAATGGGTGTGACTTCACGCGCTGCAAAATGCATCAATGCCTCACACTCTTTTGATCCAGCTGGCCACCTGGCTGCATGGAATAGTACAGACAGCACATTGACAGTGACAGTGACAGTGACAGTTATGCGCATGTATAGTTGGGGTCGCAGTTTTGGTGTTCTCAAACCATCGCCAGGCGCTTAAATGTACCGCCGCCGTGGCTTAGCGATAGACCTGGAGCCGGACCGATGATACAGTATCAAAAGATCCTGCAATTTCAATCATTTGAGCCTCTTAATTTCCACACGCCTTCAACCCAACACAATCCAATCCGACCCGTCGACATGGACTCCACGAGTACGTCAAGGCGAGAGAGAGACGAGCATCGACCCCGCAAGTCAAGATCTCCCTCGTTCGATTCGGAGGAGGAGGAGCGACGGCACCGCAGACGCAGAGAACGACATAAAGACAAGGACGGCAGGTCTGAAGACAGGAGAAGTAATCATGACGATGGTGAGAGGAAGCGTCGAAGATCTCGAAGTCCAAAAGAGGAATATTCACGGAGAAGGCGGGACGACGATCGAGGTTCGAAGCACAGAAGCACAAGAGAGCGATCCCCAAGGCATCGAGATGGCAGAGATGGCAGAGATGGCAGGTCTTTACGAGAAGATTCTGCAACACAAGTTAGTCGGAAGAGCAAGGGCCCTCTGCCATCGCAGGAGGCATCCTTTCAGTCCAACAATGACCCATCGGGCGCACTTGTCCCAGCTAGCGAAATACCAGAGAAGCAAAAGCCAAACTTTGCCCCCTCTGGGCTTCTAGCAGCAGCGTCAAACTCTATTGCCCAGGCGGATGGTACAAATATTGCCCTCAAGTACCACGAACCCCCCGAAGCGCGCAAGCCACCCGCAAAGGACGTGTGGAAGCTGTTTGTGTTCAAAGGCTCCGAGATTGTCGAGACGATCGAACTTAGCCTCAGAAGTTGCTGGCTTGTAGGGCGCGAGTTAGCAGTCGTGGATATGCCGGCGGAGCATCCAAGTATTTCGAAGCAGCATGCGGTTATACAGTTTCGATACATCGAGAAGAAGAACGAGTTTGGGGACAGGCTAGGCAGAGTTAGGCCCTACCTGATCGACCTCGAGTCTGCCAATGGAACATCGCTCAACAAAGAGGAGGTTCCCGCCAGCCGGTATTTGGAGTTGAGAGATAAGGATATGGTTCAGTTTGGGCACAGTAGTAGGGAATACGTCTTGATGCTGTCACCTAAAGATTGAAAAGACCGGCAGAAAGTTTGTGCGCCTCGGAAGACATCTTCAGACACCTTCACCTCAAGGGATCTACATGTTTAAGGCGAAATAGTTGAAGTGATGTTGTTAGTGGTATTCAGAGATCCTTCGGTTGTCAATGACAGGTGATACTAGGCGCGAATTACATGTCGCTGATAGTTTCGTTCAAGAGTCATACTTTGGTACTCTACCTACTAAAAGCGCCCGTCTAGTCCAGCAGCCCTAAATCAAAACATCCACACTGTGTAACTTGTTCGTGGAGAGGACACACAAGAAACCGTTGGGGCCCTATTTAATCCGCAGCACAAGTTTTTCCCCCGAGTCGACCAACTGGCTGGAAACTCGTGAGCCACCGATCTCCGCATGCATCGAACATTCTCGTGGGCATCTGTCAAGAGCTGCAGCCTCCCGCATTTGCTGATGACTGTATCGTGTTGGAGGAGGAACAGCGCCGCCCTGCCGATGAGCCTCAATATTGCCAGGAGCGGAGCCTCAAATCAGTCAGCTGAAATAAGGTGGCAAACTTGTTAAATAGGCCTGATAGGATTCGAGACATGAATGAAGCAATACGGGCCCAGATACCCACCTGCTCTGCTGTTGATATGTCTTATTACCTAACGTAGAATGGTAGAATGGCCTTTCTCGCCGAAATGTTCACTCGTGTGAGGAGTTGTTCGTATTATCGTCATAATTGCCGTATTTTCTCTCACTTTGGGGTCTGTTTCAGAGTCAACTTCGACAGCAGCCTTCACAGTGGTGGCTTCCTGATCCTGACACCCACCCCCTCCCTTCCCCTTTTTGAAAGCAGTTAGTGCCCTAGGTGCCGGCGCCACACCCTAAGTTTCCGTAATAAACCCTGTAAATCTGACTGCACATCTTCCACATTTGAGACAAAAGTGTCCGCTGACTCTGCGCATCGAATAAAGTCGGCGCCGCTGCCATGATGGGCGTGCTCTCTCTACTCCATATTGTTTGATTTCCCCGGTGTGCCTCTCATGCTGTGCCTGTTCGCGTAGCACTAAGGACTAACTTCCCCCTCTCCACTCCGTGTGACTAACTGTTTTGCGCGTGCCACAACAGCACGGGTTCACCGAATAACGCTCGTTGCAGAGGTCGAGCGTCAGGCAGGCAAACACTATACTGTACTATACTACCATACTACCAGACTATACGGGCGAACGACTTCGTCCAACGACTCTAAACTTTGTCCTCTTCCAATCCGGCACCCATAGTATCATGATCACCACTGCGTGGGAAGGCGCGCATATATAGAGAGCCTCCCCAGTCGCGACCAAGCGGCAACGTATAGAGAAAGCTCCCAAGACACAACGGAAGCATGGTAAGTGCTCCCCGCAGGACTCTATTCCACTCATGCAATCGCGAAGGGTTTGGTGGGACTGACGCTGACGTGGTGCGAATAGGGCTCAGCTATCGACCTCGACGACATCAAGCGCTTCGAACTGACAGAGGTCTACGCTCACCCCGATGCGAAAGTCGACATTGTACTCGTCCACGGACTGAATGGAGACCCACGCAAAACTTGGACCTCTGAGAAGGGCACCTTCTGGCCCACTGAGTTGCTGCCCGTCACATTGAAGTCTGCAAAGGCGAGGATACTGGTATACGGGTACAATGCAGATGTATATGCCTTTGGCAAAGGCGGTGCAAGGTTCGTCGAATCCACCACTCCTTCCCCACCCCATATGTTGCTAACCTCTGGATAGCTCTGACATGCTTCACCAACATGCACAAACCCTTCTCGCCAACTTGTCTGCAGAGCGGCAGAGTGAGGAAGCGACAGATCATCCAATAATATGGGTAGTACACAGCCTGGGCGGTCTTCTCCTCAAACGAGCGCTGAACTTGTCCGACGACCTCGAGTCCAAGTACGCGGATGACCTACGAAACATCGCCGTCTCAACATATGGAATTATATTTTTGGGCACACCACACACTGGTGCGGATCCGGCAAAATGGGGAATCATGGTGGAGAAGATGGTCAGCGCGCTGATACCAAAGAAGGTCGTCCACACGGAGGATCAGCTCGTCAAAACGCTCCAGACAAACAACGAGACTTTGCAGAATATCAATCTCAAATTCCTCGAAATATATGAAAACTACAGGATAGACATGGTTCATGAGGGTCTTCAGACGGACCTAAAAGGCGCCAAAACATTCATTGTTGACCAACTACAAGCTAGTCCACAGCTTCGCGGGGTAGTGTACTACGGCATCGAGGCTACGCATTCGGGCATGTGCAAGTTTAGCAGCAAAAACTCGCCCGGCTATTCAAATGTGGCTGGCCATATCAAGGGTTGGGTGGAAATGGCACCTCCAGTTATCCATGTGCGACAAGAGGCAGAGAGACAGAAGAGACTTCATGATTTGGAAAAGGCAAAATCCGATCTTCAGTGGGGTTTTGTAAGTTTTATTCAAGTCGCTTGGACAGATACTGTACAGCGCTGACTTTTTTAGCATCCACCACAAGCACCTAAAAGTGCACCTGCACCTGGTACGTCACAACCAAACCAACAACAAGGATATCAGCAGCCAGGTCTGGTTGAAGCCCCTCCTCCAAGAACTAGGTTCGAATTTGAAGTAGCGGAGATTGAGGAGATGGATACTGAGATGGCTGGTAATCGCTGAGTTTGCCATCCACCCTGTATACCTATGCATGCCATTCATTTGGGGGTCTGTTTAGCGAGGAGTTTTGCTGTTTTTGCTCTTTTTTTTCTCTTTTGCCTTCCCAATCACGTGGTGGACACGGGGCTGATTTGGTGCTGTTTTTGTAGATCCTCCACACTCAGTAAATAACTCAACGATCATGGTCAGGTCAACCGCTAGCATTGAGCCTACCGCTAGCATTCAATCTGAAGAGCAAAATGAAAACACTCCTGTCTTTATCAAACCGTCTGGCTTCCGTCCCAACTCGCTCTTCGTCGGCCGAGAAGCACAACTCACAGAGATGCACAAGATGCTCACTGACAGGAAGAGAAGAGCGCAAGGAACTTCGGCTATCTTGCTCCAGTCTTTGCCTGGTGGTGGCAAATCCCATCTTGCGCGGGAGTATGTTTACGAACATCGAGAGGACTTCCCTGGAGGAATCTTCTGGCTCCGTGCCAAAAGTCCAGCGGAGCTCGCCAACGGATTTTGGGACATCGCGAGAAAGGCAGTGCTGCAACATTCGGTCGACAAAGAAGATCTAGCTGCCCTTCGAGATCCTCAGCAGTTCATCAAGATAGTCCGGAAATGGCTCAATCGTAGAGAAAACTGGCTGTTGGTGCTTGATGGGATACATTTCACCGACGACGCTGATGCGTTGCGAAAATTCATCCCAGATAGCAAAAATACCAGCTTGATCTACACATCGACCGAAAAGTCAGCTAGCGGCGATCACCATTTCATGAACCCTCAAGTTATCAAGCTTCCTAATCTATCGGCTCGAGAAGCTCAGCGACTCTTGCTGCTTGAAATCGATAAAAGGGAACCATTTTTGAAAGAGGATTCGAAGTATGCCATGGAATTGGTTCAGGCAATGGGCTTCCTACCGGTTGTTATCCATGCAGTTGCGCAACGCTTGAAGGCGACGGAAGAGCCGCTGTCAAAGTTTGCAAAGTCTTACTCGAACGAGCCGAGACTGAGAGGTCTGGGGACATACATGGCGGTGGTTGATCAATTGAAGGCACATGGCTCTTTTGAAGCATTGAATCTTATTCACGTACTTTGCTTCTTTAGTCAACATATTCCTGTTGAGATGATTGCTCTCGGTATGTTTCCTCTTCTGATACTATCTATCCTGCTTTTTACTAATGGACATTTAGGTCTGAGAGCGCTTGATGTTGATGTGAAAGCGACTGATCCTGCAACGGGACATTCCCTCAACACTACCTTCAAACACTTGAACACGTTCGCCCTCATCGATAGAGATCATGATCACGATCACGAAGAGACCCTTCAATCATCACAAAGCTCGAAGAACACCGGAGACATACTTGCAGACAACCTCGATGTCATCCAGATACACAGTGTCGTACAAGGATTCTTCGTTGACACCCTCAGCGCTGCTGGAACACTTCCAATATGGCTGGACAGGGCTGCGCGTGTTTTCTGCTGCTCATACGACCATGCCACCATCAGAATCACAAAAAAGACCCATGCAGGCCTTGTGGAGGATTACCGGCTCTACGAGATCCATGGGATTCGACTGCGAGAACATTTGGTGCGTCACAGCAAGAAATGGCCTGAGCTTGGAGAAGCGCACCAGACACTAGATCAGTATCTTGAGGCGATCCAATCTGAGATCGAGCGAAGAACACCGGAATCTTCGCAGACGATTGCTGGAGGTCGACCTGATGCATTTCAGACCTCGATCTTTGATCGGACAAGTAGTTCTTCGGACGCTGGCCCAGAGACCCCAAGCGATAGGCTAACATCCCATGTATCAACGTTCGGGTTTGAGCCTGAGAAGAGTCTGCTTGAATCTCCTTTGAGCGTCACTCGTGATAATGAGTACACTCGACTGGTAGAAATCAGAGAAGGCCATGGGGCTCCACATAACCACCTCCAATTACCGGCGACCGAAGATGACGGATACGATAGCGACAGAGAAGGATCTACGGCGATGACATTACAGCCTTCTCAGCAAACTTTGCATCCTCCGGAGACGCCAATTAGCTCCGATGGTGCATGGGAGACTGTTCCATCTCGTCGATGGAAACGACCACGGGGGCTAGATCTTCACCGAACAATCAGTCGATTGGAGAAGAGCAAATACAGTGATCGGGCGGGCTCGTTCCGTGCGATGAGCGCCATTGATCCTAGACTGAGCACTGAGAACGCTCATGGTTACGTCCAAAAACCATCTTCCAGAGCTCAGTCTCGTGGCAGGATGTCTGGTCACTCGCATGCTGAAGTTGCTCTGACAAACATCACCGCAAGCAGCCCACCACCTGCTAGAGGGGGAGGCAAAATCGTCGGTCGTCCTTCATCAGGAACAAGAGAAAAGTCACATTTCGTCGCTGGTTCCGCTTCGTATGCTGCTGCTGTGGCAAGTTCAACAAAGGATACAATTCCCAGTTTTGAAGAGATTATTCGGCAAACAACTGAGCCTTCGAGGAAACCTGCTACCAGCGTTTCTACTTTGGACTCTGGATCTGGAGGTTCGGCTTTAGAATCGCTGCAAAAGTTCCCTGTTGAGGCACTTCGCCATCCTGCAGAACCAAGAGTTCTGACTCTGATGCCACCGTACCCCCCAACTCCTGGTACAGATCCCGATGTGACATACGAACAGCCTTTCCCTGACAAAGCATTGTACGATAACCGCAGTTACAGTCAAGAAAATCTCCACTTGGGTCCAGATCCCTTCTCAACAACTATATATCCTCGCATGCCCGGCACAATCCCAGTCGAGACTCGGGATTTCTCCTCACCACCACTGAAGCGGAGTCTCCCACACGACTACTCAGCATGGCACTCACAGACCTACTCAGACAGCATGTCAAGATCTATGCATCTGCCTCCTCACCCCCAAACCCAGACCTCCAATCAAAACCCACCCTATCTCTCCCTCTCATCCCCAAACATCCGCCGCCCACACTCCAACTCCTCACCCCGCCCCTCAACCTACTACCCTGGGCATCCCGAACTGTCCTTTAGCAGCCCACCCAATCAACACGACGGCGGCTACACCTCACAACCCATGTCGCGCGATCCTTCAGGCCAATCTGTCGGCTCCGCCGAACGAGGAAGAGGACGGCGGCGTTCAAGTATAGCGGAAACAGAACCTTTACCCCAACTCCCAACATTCAGTCCCGTTATTTTGCCCACAAGCTATCAAGTGTACGAGCGTATACAAGAACGCAAGTTGCTGGACGAGATGATGGTGGCGGATAGGGGCCGCAAAACGGCTGGTCCGGTGCGGAAGAGTCCGCGGCTGGGGAATGCGAGGGCGGCGTTGATTGAGAAGTTAGATGACAGTGCTGAAAAGTAAGTCCTTGTGTTTTCCTCTTTTCCTTTTCCTTTTTTCTCTGATTTTGATTTTGAAATTGTTTCAGGGAATTGTGATATTCATGCGAAGAATTATAGTTTACCGGCTCCCCGCCGACAATTCCACCCCAACCCCACCGCACCCTCGTTCTCGCCCTCCCCCTCCTCCCGCACATCCTACTCAACATCAGCCCGTACATCCCCCGCACACCTCCACAGTCCTTTCTCACCACCACGTACACTTGCACAGCATTCTTTCTCTTCTATTTCCATTCCACCAATCTCGCATCCAAATAAAACGCATCCTTATTCAACACCTCGATCTTTTACAAACCAAAATCAAGTACAAAGGGAAGGACAGAGGGAAGAGCAAGCCCAAGCTCCTGAAATGGGACGAAGTGGAAGTGGTGGTGTTAAAATTGGGAATGGACAGGTTATTGAGTTTGGAGATTTTCCGGATAAGGTGGATACCAGGGAGGCGAGGGAGAGGGTTGATAGGACTTGGGTTGCTAGGGAGGGTAGTTTACCGAGGCCGTTACCGCTGGGCGTTGGACTCGGAATTCGGAGGTCTTGATGGAGTTTGTGGATTATGGGTTGGAAGAGGGAAGAAGGTAAGAGGGCAAGGGAAGGTGAGAATTTTACTTATTCATTCATTTGAGGTTCTAAGTTCATGGAGGAAAGATGAAGGACTGGAACTGTAGTACTTGTTTTTCTATTTCTGCATTTGATATACCCGGGGTACCTTTATGGCGTTTGTTTCATTCCGCTGGGCGGGGTTTGTTATGCATAGGTATGAATGGATGGTATAAAATACTTAGGGACGCATGGATAGGTTGCATTGCATTGCATGGAATGGCGTGGAATATGGATGGGTATAGATACATATAATATATAAGCTTTAGCTACCTGAAGGGAGCATCTTGTGTACGCGATTAGTGTGCCAAGTTGAGCTTCTGGTTGTGATAAGCCAAAATTGCGAGTGCGAGGTTGTTATTTTTTGAAATGCTCCTTCTCTGAATGCGGGTTCGATGCCGTCCTCAAATTCGCTCTCTCCTCCTATATGCGTGTCTGGCAGTTTATAGCAGAAATTATGGGCGGGAGTCAAGCGACGCTGTTTTTCTGGCCCGGGTCTGATGCCGTCCGCGAGTTCGCACCTTCCTTCCCAACAGGAGAGTCTGTATTCAAGATCGTACGTGGCCCGACCTGAACCATCCTTTTGCATCACATCCATCCATCAATTCCATCAACAATACTACTATTTGCATGCTTGCTCTTATTCGACATCATTGACTGAGTCTACCCATCACTACTGTCAACATCAATCAATCTTGCTTGCTTCCCCCCTTCGTGCATGTTGCCTCAGCAAGCAATCATGAGGACCTCTACCAGCATTGCTTGTGCTCTTGCAACTCTGGGATCCGCCAATGCTCTTCGACTCGAGAAGCGTGAGAACCCAGCTGTGGTCGCCTTCCCTCTGGAGAAGGTTGACAAGATCACGTCCATCTCCCCCAGCTCCAATTCCAAGCGTGAGACTGGTCCCTTCGAAGATCTGACCACCAAAGATCTGCAACACCTGGTCTACATGATTGGGCTCGAGATCGGAACTCCTCCGCAGTTCATTTCAGCTGTCTTTGACACTGGAAGTCCGAGCTTAGTAATCCATACCACGACTGATACGTCCTGCGTCCAGCCGGCCCCAAATCCTTGCTCACTGTATGGAGGATGTGAGTGCAACGTTGGCTCCTTCCTTTTCGATATGTGTATCACTAACATCTCGCAGATGACGCAAATAAATCTTCCACATACCATTACGAAGACAGCAAGTTCGTGATCGAGTACGCAGATGGAGAGAATACCGTCGGAGATGATGCAACCGACAACGTTACCATCGGGTCGACAACCCTCACAGGTCTCCACCTTGGTCTCCAATACCAAACAGAAGTCATCAATAATGTTCTGGGTGCTTCATTCACAGAGGATGAAATGGCAAACTCTGACACCGGGCACACCAACCTCCCTCAATTACTCCGCGACCAAGGTCATATCGCCTCCCGAGCCTACAGTGTGTATGCCGATGGCGATCGATCAAACCAAGGAACTGTCCTTTTCGGCGGGGTGGATATTGACAAATTCCACGGCGACCTTGTCAAGATTGATCTTGTTTCCAATCCTGCTACGCACCCCGCTCGCGTTACCAACTTTGCCATACCTTTGCTTTCTGTTTCGCATTCCGACGATAACTCAACCATAAACTTTGAAAAATCGTTTCCAACTCGGGTCGTCTTTGACTCGGGATCTTCGCTCACCTTTCTCGATCCCGATCAAGTGCAATCGATTTGGACCTATGTCGGCGCCACCGCTCATTTTGGCAACCTCGATTTTGCTACGATCCCGTGCAGTGCGGCTGACACAGATAAAACACTTGATTTCGAGTTTGCGGGGGTCACTATCAAAGTCCCGTTGAGCCAGTACGTTGTATGGCATGACTCTCACGACGAGATTTGCGTTTTTGGGATTGCCAAAGGGCAGCCACAAGGCCCTTTTATCATCGGAGATACCACTCTGTCTTCTATCTATGTCGTCTACGACCTTGACAACAAACAACTTCATTTGGCACAGGCTGTCAACAATGCCCCAACGTCCAATATTCTGCAAATCATGGCGGGACCTGATGGGGTTTCTGCTGTTGGTGGCTTAGGTACGTTGGAAATGTTGGCGGCGACCCAAGCAAGCACTCTGAGCACCTCGACACTTTCCCGTACACCAGCTCTGTCGGTGCCAACGGGAGCGTAGGCTTTGACCTAGCTATGGACCAGAACGATTGTTTGTGCCCTTGCCACGATAACGCGAAACAAATGGTTGCTGTAAGTATGTCTCCTCCGTGATGGGGGAAAGGAGCTAATGAACGTGCTTGATGTAGTGAAAGGCATCAGTGTTTATGTCAAGGCGTGAAGAGATGGGATAGGACGAGATGGTTGTGGAGACAGGAATAGGTTTATAGGAGAATCAGAGGATAAGATACCTTTATGGCTTTTGCGGTTGTACGGAGTACGAAGCAGACCAATAAGAATCAAAGATATATTTCCGCTTTCTGACTACTTTTTTTGTGAATGAAACTCAAAGATTTTACAGCGATAAAAGGTTCTGGTAATCCCGAAACGTAGAAGTTCATTACCTGTTGAAGGGTACTTGTCTACCTTGCGGGGCCTCCAGCTAAGCACGAGGCCTCACGAGGATATACCCCTTCTGAGGTTAAAGTCTTCCCACTCTTTCCAGCTACATCCATCACGACTGAGTCGGTTTCTCAGCGGATCGATTCATATCCCGTTACCGGTAATGGGGTACGGTCATTCATGATCGATTTCTTTAAATTTTTGTTGAAGAGTATGGTGTATGAAGTGCATTTACTAAAAGCGCTGGGTTTCTCGATTTGGCAAGTAGAAAATAGATCGAGGTATGGATTCATGGGATACGGTGTTATCAATGTGTTTCTTGTCTAACTCTGAGAGTTGCGTGATCGTTGTTAAGACACTGCGTGAAGCAGGACTTGGACACGAGCACGAGCACGAGCAAGCTATCTTGCTTGCTTGAAGTGCTGTATGCTATGGTTCCAGGCATGGTGTTTAAAGGCTTTTTTAGTTATTTCTTTCTTCCCTTCTATCCATCTTCATCCCCGAGTATCATCCTCCACAAAACAAACCCTCC
>QGMF01000890.1:0-14233 GCA_007821475.1 Lachnellula arida
CCGCTACCGCTACCGCTACCACGCCCTGCCATTCCGACATCGCGCAATCAACAATTATGTCTATCTATTGGGTGTGTTGTCACTGCGATTTGATCCAGCTGGACATTAGTGAAACTTGTAAAGGGGATTACTGCTCTCATAACCGCTGCTCAAATTGCCAGCTTACGATGGACGAAGTTCTGCAAGTTGCAGTTTTGGAAACCGACAATCCGTTTCATGATAACCGTGTTCGAGAAAATTGGGACAAGGAAGGGGTTACTAGCCTTCTTGTTGCAGGAGTTTGAGATTACGAGAAGCGGGATGGAATATATAGTTACGGGTTTGGGTTAGGAGATCTTTCAACAAGCATGTATAATATATCTTGCTTTTCTTTAATGTACTACAATCAAATCGAAAAAGACTTTTGTTGATCAAACCTCTTACTCCCTCCTCCCTGCTCCTACCAACAAAGCTAGTCCTCGCTGTGTCTAATTATGTTTCCTCAAATTCTCGCGCTATTTTTCTTGCTGGCTAGTATTAATTGCGAGGTCGACTTTGAACTAAGGTGAGAGAAGTGGGTGTAATTTTAACACAAAGCTTATTCTTTATAGACCCAGGACACACTTTCAATGGGATATACCCAACGGAACTATTCCCGGCTCAGCAGGCTACTATAGCTCTTCCACACTCGCAACGGCCACTTCTAATATTGCGTGCTGTAACCCGACAATAACCACACTCGCCAAACAATCAAACAAGCACACTGTCTTTGTTGGAGGTAGTACTAATCTGACTTTCACCCCAAATCAACTAAATATTGAGATCGGGGACATTGTGCAATTTGATTTCAGGGCACTCAATCATACTCTCACAAAATCATCTCTATCATCACCATGTACAAGTCATGGTGGTTTTGATACAGGGTTCAATTATTTCAACCCGGAGGATATATCTGGGAGGTTCTTGGTTGAATATCTCGTAAAAACACCGAAGCCCCAATGGTTTTTCTGCGCCCAGAACAGAAATCAATCGCATTGTCAAGCTGGAATGGTATTCGCTTTGAATGCCGGAGATAATATGAAGAGTTTTGTTGCAGCCGCAACGAAAATCGATAATACTACGACGGCAAAAAGCAGCTCTGTATTGATAGCAAGTTCTTCCTCGTCACAATTCCAGCCCCTGTCCACGGCAATTTCGGAAAGTTCAACGGCCCTCGGTATATTTTCAACTTCTTCAAACCCCTCATCCATGACTTCAACCACCTCAACCATCATATCTAGTACTCAGACGCCATCCCATGCTGGACCCACTCCTACCGTATCAGTGGCATCTTCAAGTTCGACTATATTTGATAGTATAAGTACTAAGAGTATAGTGCAATCCTTAATACTAGTTCTCTGTGCTATGATCTTGATCTAGTACTAGGAAGGATGAATAAAAAGACCAAAATCAGATAGGGAATACGGGGACTAGATAGCAAAAATAACAATCTTGTATGTGAAATAACTAAAAATCTGATAGGGAATACAGGAACTAGATAGCGAAAATAGCAGTCTTGTATGTGTAATAACTAAATATAAATCCTCGCGTCTCTGACCCATAAAGCTTCTGGATCAGATATAGACATCTCACACCCTAATCGAGGCTGGCAATTACCATCGTTATCTACGTAAATCCTCACTCCATATTTATCAACTCCCGACGCCAGAACAGGATATGCCATTGAGTTGAAGTGGTCCGTTGAATTGGTAGATGGCTCTAGATACTCTGAATGTAGAGAATCAGAACTCGTTACTGTACGCCGCGAGCCAGTCCAGTCGAACTGGCAAATACCCACAATACTTGGATCCACGGGCTTAATATATAAAAGCCTATAGGAGTATATTGTCCAAGCGTTCCATAGAGCACCGGGCCGGGAATGCCATCCACGTGTATGCCATCCGAATTCGCCTTGATCAATACAAAGCATCGGTGACCAAGAGGAGTCAAGCTCGACAAATTCCCCAAGCATAACAGGCGTGATACAGATATAGCCGTCCTCTATCAACCCGATTTTAGAAGTAGCAAAATTGTTTGACCGAGGGAACGGCGATGGAAGCTCGTTCCAAACAATGGTAGAATCGAAGGATTTAGACATTCGTAAGTAGCGTAAATATAAATCAGCCTTATTCGTAGTTTGCGTCTCGCCGATAGCAATCACGATCTTCAATTTGGCAACATCAAGCGTCCAGTCACCACATTCAATAGCTCGGCTTAGTCGCTTGAAATCTTGTCCAACTACTGTAGCAGTGCAGTCTTTTCCCTTCAGCATTCCAATCCATTCCATGTCGAAGAATATCTGTTTCCACAAAGCCATGTACTTTCGCTTTTCCGTAAGACTTAGGCAGATACTTGTAGCCATTACCAGTGAGACAATATCCATTGGCCTTAACATAGACATAAGCACGCAGCGAAATGTATATATATTTTCGAGTGATTTGAGTAGAAAATTGTCGGGGTTTCGAGCAAGTATGTTGTTAATGATATGGGAAGACATTGACTAGTCAAGAGAGGATGTATGAGGACGAAAATAATATATGTTATGCCAGGGGTAATTCTTGGGCTTGAAAGTATAAGGAGAAAGGAGAACAGTTTGGCAAAAGATGTATAAGCTGAGGATATCTTGCTTATATAGCATATCACCTGGATTGATGCAGAAAGCTAGCAAGTCACGAGGATATTCATTTTCGTAACGATACCGTTTCCCGTTTCCCGTTTCCAGTTTCCCGTTTCTGAAACCTAGTCCAAAAATGGAGGGAGGGGCCAATCCTTTCACGTATTTAGGCATCGGCTTCAGGGGGGTGCCTAAAGCGGGGATCGTCGACGGCCCTGTAGCTCCAGGCTGCTTAGGCTATGACCGCCCTATAGCTTCAGGCTATCCAGGCTTTACGTACACTAGAGGCGGGTTGCCCAGGCTGGCTGTGACGGCTCTGTAGGTTCAGTATATGCGCGCTGGAGGTGGGGTGGCCCAGGCTACGACGGCCCTGTGGGTTTATTATTTTATGATTAAATTCACGTGAAAATGCTAAATATAAAGAATTCTCGCAAGCCTCTGATAAATAACAAAAGTTTAAAGCAAAAATACTGCATAACAACCATTGAAGCACCCTTAAAAAACAACTAATAGGAATAGCTAGTGTAAACCGCTAATGATTTTGAGAGCACTCCCATCCATGGGACTGCCTTCCCTCTGCACTTTCAAACACACCGGTATCACTGAGAGCACGCTTTCGTTTGCAACTGCGGAATGGTGATGGTTCACTCTTGAAATCATCCGGCCCAAGAGCAAAGGTTTCGGGGCTATTGCTGTCGCTACCGTTATCGCTATCATTATTGCCTTCCAACAAAGGGATAAAGTCCTGTGTCAAATGTTAGTTATTGCTTATATTTTGTTGCCGGAGGTTCTTACATAAGATGGGACGTATACATTGTTGAGTATTTCAGGATCTGTTCCAGCAAGATGAGACTCTAGCTCTTTTCCAAGTACCAATGCCTCCTCAGCAGCGTTCTTTGCGATCTCAGCAGCTACTTTTGCTTTCTCGGCGTCATTTTTTGCTTCTTCTGAATTGAAAAGCGCTAGCTGAGCTTTGTGTATTTCTTCTTGAGCAGCCACTGCAGTTGCAGTATATCTCGCCTTTTCGGCATTAAGCTGCTCTCTGAGGTCGTAAACCAGTGCATTCAGATATTGAACATGGCCCCTTTCCAGGCATATCTGTCTTTCATTCACGAATGTCTGGTGGAGATATCGCTGCATTCTTATTCTTGTATCGTTGTGAGCGGAAACTTCAGTTGCAAAAAGCGCCGATAAAAATGTAAGCTGTCCGTCCAGTATCGTTCGAGGGCTGCGTAGTGGCTCCTGTGCCACTTCAAACTGAGGTGGAGGAAGGTGAGGGAGGGCCTGTGATGCTTGCGATGCCATTATTGTTGCTTTCAAAGATCAGCTGTGAGGAGTTCTGTAGAGAATTGTGATGAGATAAGAGTTTATAATGCTCGTCTTTAAGGGGGTGCCCGTAACTTTAAGTATAACAGTCTTCCCTTGATTCGGCAGAATTTCGTGAAGCCGGAAACTGAATCCGTGGATAGTGATCCTGATTTCCGTGAACCAGCAAACAATGAAACAATTTGTTAACGCCGCGACTTTCGTGGAAACAAAATACTAGAAACGGGATCTTGATAACCGCTGTAAGCGCGGTTAGCAGGATCACTGGAAACGGAATCTCGTCAAACCGCTGCAAGTACAACGGTCTCATGCACTGTACGTCGTATTATTCACCGCGGCTACTCCGTAGTATGCAATCTAGAGTCTGGACCCGGGGAAAGGCGGGGCGGTAATTTTAAGCACTTTGATTTCAATAGTGGATGATAGAGCAAGTCATAGTATCCGAATCAATGGTCTCTTATTATTGTCTACCTAGGTATCTAGCATTGGAATTACAGAAAGATTATAAAGCCTCCATATTCCAGCTGCTTCAAAATGGGCTACTATTACTGCCAGCCATTGAAGTTTCCTTACTGCATGAACAGGAAGATGAGAATGTTTGGCGCATTGCTAACACAGTTGATAGTGGCGGTAGTGTCGATGCTGACAAGTTACTAGAGGCGCCTCCAGACGAGCTAGCAAACGAAGAGGAGGACGGCATAGATGAACTGATGTTTGTAGTCGAGTGTGCAGTCAGACTTGCCGTCGATGACATACTAATCACAAGGTCTTCCAGGAGACTACTTTCGGAGCCTGCAATACTTGTGCTAAAAGCAGTAGTAACAATGTTTTTCACAATTGTTGTTGGATTCTGCACAGATGTTGCTAATGTTGTGATTGTTGTTATCGGTACGACGCACTTAATAACTCCTGTTTGTTGAGAGTCAAGCCTATCAGGATCTACCGAGCCGCCCTCGACGACCATTCTGGAGCAACTTTGACTTCCATGACCAACACAATCCCTGAAAAAAGACCTCAGTCAGCGTTACATTAGAGAAAAGGGATTATCAAGTGCTAACCACAAGACAGTGGCAATTCCGTTCGGAACTTCGGCAGGAATAGTTATCTGCGCTTGCTGGAAACCAAGGCACACTATTGGCTGAAAGTTAAATATGATAGGCAAGAATGTATCATTTGTAAATAGCATTCTCGCCTCACAAGGCCTGCCTTGTGGATTTTCCACCCTGAATAGCATTAGTTTAATGTACGGCGTGTCCGCGTGAAGTTACATTATCCTTACGTTGCTGTCATAGCTTGACCCGGCATTACGGTAGCGAGAGGTGCTAACATGCAAATAGAAGGTGCTTCGCCCGCAGAAGCGGTAGCTAAACCCGCCAGAAGCGCGATAATTACAGAGTTCTGCATTGTGTCTTATTGTGCCGAGGTTATTTAAAAGTGTTCAGCGTTTATAATATACTAGTCGTAGTGTAAGATGGTTTGTAAAGGGTAGATTCAATCGATTTACTCGTTGAAATAGAAGAGTATCATAGACTTATATATAAGAAATCAAGAAATCCGAAAACGGGACTTAGGATACGGGCGTGTTTTACTTTTGCGGGATCTTAGGATGTGGGGAAGTGCATTCGTCACACCGGGTACATATTCCCGTTTTCCAGATTCGAACAGCAGGGTACAGGATATAAGAACAGTAGTTTGCTCCCACTTTCCTTTCTATGTTCTACGGAAAACTACAATCACAAACACAGAATTCAGAGGCCCGACCACGAATATCTTATCACGGAAAATGCCTTCTTCCAACCTTGGAAATAACAATTTCATGGCCTCAAACATGGAGGCAGAGGCAGAGGCAGATCCGGTTCCTCTCTTGCACTGGGTGTGCGACACTAGTTTGAACAGGTATGACACTCTCCTATCGCGCCAGTTTTGTTCTAAATTATTCTACGCTATAGTACCATGGAGCAAGTGCTGAGAGAAGTACGAACCTTAGTCGCAGCTCTTCCTCAAGTTTATCTGCCTCCTAAAAACAACGAGCATGGTGGTGATTGTCCGCCAACAGTCGAACAACTCGAACGCAAAATAGTTGGTTTGGAGGGAGATATAGAATCCCTGCACGAGAATGTATTGGGTCTTCATAAAACCATAGGGAAGATGCTGGAGAGGCAGAGGCAAGGGTCAACGTCAGGATGAGGGGCTCTTGAGATCGAAGTCATGTGATTGAAATCGACCCAGAGCAGAATTTGCATTTCCAATCTTAATTTTAACCACGCATTCCCGGCATTCTGGTTTTGCCACCTTGTCAAACAATATAATAGTAGGGTCCAATCGCATACTCTACGCTTACACTCGGAACTACCTTAATAGGTTTAACTGCTGCGCAGAATGTGCAATTCAACCCCAGTATCATGCAATCTCCTCCGTGCTCAGAATTGGTCTGGGCGCGTAAATCTATCTAATACGGAGTAGGACTTAACATCGCTCCTACAGGGGCTCTTCATAAGGCCCGAGAATAGCTTGGACGGCACACCGCGCGTTCAGCATTCAAGACCAATGGGATCAAGGAATAGGAATTGTTTTTACGCAAGTATAAGTGCTTTACCCAGATCAGCTTCTCCCGAGAAATCAATCAGTGTGACCAACCTTGGCTATTTTTAGTATATCTGCGCTGCCCGAGAAGCATAGTTCTAAGAAGTCGACTAGTTGTGGCGATGGCTCGAATTGAACGTCAAGACAATTTCCGCTTGAGCTTAACGATATCATTTTTTGCTGTAGGATTTCCTCTTCTTCGAATTCGTCTGCGCATCGAGATATCATGTGATTGGCCAAAGCTCCAAGGTCGCGACAATCCCTGTACCAGTTCTCTTTGGTTCGTTTTTCAGGAGCTACTTTGGTGCCGAAACTTGCTGCGACCTGCGTGAGTAATATTGAAGTCACTAGCCTAATTTGCTCACCTAGTTTGACAATACCATCGCGGGATATGAAGATATTTGATGCTTGAAGGCTTCCATATATCAGCGAGATACCTGCTTTACTACTATTCTCATGAAGCATGCAAATGGCAGAAGTAACCGGTGAAAATTTAGTGCTAATAATCTGATAGAGAGTAGGATCAGACTAACCTGTGCAAGAATACTAGATACATGGTTCTCTTGCAAAGGAATCGTACAATCTATAATATCTTCTAGCGACATATCTGACAATTCAGAAGCGACATAGACGTTTCGACTATACTTGAATACACTGTTTGTAGATAGAAAGGACTTGCTTTCATCTACTCGCGCCATTGCAACCAGTTGGCTGCGGGTTTGTGTATATGACTCTTCTGGGCAATATCTCAGCACAAAGCTGTTGAACACGTTCTTCTGATAGACGATGCACGTAGAGCCGGAGTATCCCAAGCAAAGAGTTTGAGTATGATCGAAATCTTCCCACTGCAGCGAGTCGATTACACCTGCGTACGGCTTGGCTGTGACACCCCATCGATTCTTAGTTGTAGAAGACTGGACTTGAGAAGCAGCCATCTCTACCAATGCTGCAAAGTATAGATCTCGAAAAATAAATGTTATAGGGACGGTTTGCGAGTTTTGTAGGGTCTCAGTCCAACAGGTTTCGCAGAACGGAAACTCGGACACCTAGCGGTCTCCCGTTTCGACCGATACCGATAAGCGTCGTGGATTCTGAATTTCCACTCCCTAAATTCATTCAAAGATCTTTGTCTCCTTTCTTAGTATCGTCTAAAACGCCTTTTCCCCGCACAGTAAACATCTTTAACCATTATCGTATTTATCAAGTCATTGAAATGGCTCGCTCAACATGGTTAACTCTCCGAGCTGGTCTCTGGAACTTTTTCCTTCACGAGCATCATCAGCCTTATTCGGTTCTCGATAATCTCCCCGCAGTTCATGAACAGACTCCGCAAATGGTGACTTTTATTGGACGTGGGGTGAAATCTGCAGTGATGGAGAAACTACATTTCAACCCTTCAACTCAAAATAAAGCGAACGAGATTCATTTGCAAATAGATGCTAGTAGCATCAAGGACCATTCTCCTATCCTTCTTGCTGACTGCGAATTGCATAATGCGCCGTACTTAACCCCAGCTGGCTCGGATGGTTCCCTTGGTGACATTGTGCCGAGGCCGCTATTGTGGCACAACAAAGTCTCTCAATCAATGGACCCTGCGATTTGCGCCCATTTGCTATATGCAAAACTTATTTCGCCTTTCAGTACAGTGATATGCCTTTTCGAAGAAGATCTCGGTGGACTTTCGGCTGTTGCTGAGATCTTAGTGCGCTGGCTCATGAACTTCAGTAATCGTCCTTCTGACCTCCCTCCATCAACTCATCCGCGAGTATTAATTCTCACCAACGCAACGCACTATTCTAACTTTGATGAGCAAGCTGCCACAAAGCAATTCATGAATAATGTCGGAAAGGAGGCAGAGAAGAAACTAGGCCAGCTCACGGGAGGCCGGGATTCCAGAATGAAAAAGGCAGAGCTTGATCGGCTTCTCGCTGCACAATTTGGGGGAATGCGTCTTGTGGGGTTCCCCGGGCTTGAGGAGTCTCATCGCTCATGGAAATCAATTAAGGCTCGGATTTTGAGAGATTCCAATGAGGTCCAGAAATACCGCCAACAGGCACAGGTTGCTTTTTCGGCGCTGCATTTCAAAGCATTCTTTCACATGGCCTGCGATCATTTCTGCTCCGATATCACGTCCCCTTTCAGCTTTGTCCGCGCATCACGTTTCCCAAATCCCATTCCGGAGAACTTACAGTTCCATTTATTGAGCTTTTTAAAGAAAGTTGACCGAACCCAGATCTTGAATTTTGCCGTTCCGATCATTGCATCCGCTTTGATGTTTGACAGTTACCCAAGCGGGATGCATGGTTAGTGTCAGCCAAAACCCGCTTTGGAATAGCTCCTAACTTCTCTAGGTTTCCATCCAGAAGTTGTCTTCCAGCAATTTTTCTACAAGCTATGTCTGGATATTGATCCTTTCAATAGTATGGAAGCGCCTTCACCACATCTAGCAAATGCCATCCAGGTCGCATTTTGTCAGTATGCTTTCGAGGTTCTGGACGGTAAATCGGATCAGATTCTTGTACACCGCAAAGTGCTACATAGATTCAAAGATATTTGGGAATCGACGTTTAGTAACAATACTTGCTTAGCATGCCTGGTTAGAAAACCCGAAAATACGCTTCAATGTTCGCATGTTATTTGCGCTCCATGTACCGCAGCATATGCTAACTCGAATGGCAACGAACCCTATACGTTCTGGATCGAAAAATGTCCGTTGTGTTGCAAGCCAAATGCTATAAAATTCAAGCATAAACCGGACACTGCAGGTGTTCGAGCTATCATCACCGAAGGAGGTGGCGTTCGTGGTGTGGTTCCTTTGTCCTTCCTGAAAGAAATAGAGCATTCCATTGGCTTGCCTATAAACATCCAGGAACATTTTGACATTGCATTTGGGAGCAGCTCAGGTACTTTGCACTCAGGTTTACTTAAAAATAGTTTGTTTACTCTTATAGGCGCACTGATTACGTTGGGACTATTTTTTAACCGATGGTCGGTCGAAGAATGTATTCAACAGTTCCAGAATCTATCGAGTCTCGCGTTCCGCAAAAGAAGATGTTTTGGCTTGCCGTTAGCATCTATTGGCTTTATTCGCCGGTCGCTCGAAGTACTGTTATCATTTGCTACGGATAGTCGATATGGGTCAGCCGGTATTAATGCTGCTCTCAAAACAGCATTTGGTTCGGATTCGTATCTTTTCAATTCCGAAACAGGCGGAACAAAAGTCGCTATTGTAGCTACAACGACAGAAGACTCTTCGACATGCATTTTTACTAATTATAACATGGCCGAAGACCGCTCGCAAGATTGTGGTATGTCCGAGCATGTATCGAGAACATACCCACAAATTAATATCCTACTAGGCTACAAGTTAATACGACCTGCAAGTCCTAACAACGAATTACGTGTCTGGGAGACGTAGGTACAGTTGTAAACCTTGTGAGACACAGGGCTGATGACTCTAGTGCACGGGCAAGTTCTGCGGCCCCTCCGTATTTTCAGTCCTTTCAAGGCTACCAGGACGGCGGTCTTGGTGGACATAACAATCCTATCAATCTGGCTTTATGGGAGCAAGATACTATATGGTCCCGTCAGAAAAAGCAGCCGGATATTATTCTATCTCTTGGCACAGGTTTTAAAAAGAGATCTGATATCGAAGGCGAGGACAAAAAGAAACCATCATTTTTTCGAGCTCGTTGCATCCCTCGATTGTTTCGCTCTTTCTTGAATTTCTTCGTTGGAGAAAGCCGGTGGCAGGAGCTCCAGAATAGTTTACCACACTCAGTCAGGCATCGGTATCATCGGATGAATATCGAGTTTAATGGCGATGAGCCGGAGCTTGATGACCTTCATGTCATGGCAAGTCTTCGGCAGCAGGCCAAGATCCAAGCGCTATCAAATGATAATGTACGGAAATGTGCAGACAACCTAGTCGCTTCGTTTTTTTATCTCGAACTCGATCGGCTCCCAGCATTTGAAAGGTCTCTGTTCTCGTGCACAGGCCGTATTTGCTGCCGTATTGGTCCCACAAACAAAGCTCTACAAGCTCTAGCTTATCGACTGAAAGAAGCCCAGGCCCGTTTCTACCTTAGTTTTGATCGGAGCGTGGTTTGTGTAGATGGCAACTCTTACGAGGATATTCGCAATGGCTTAGGCTTCTCTTGCCCTGTTGCCTTCGAGGTTAGATCGCTAACTGATAGCATTGATATCAAGATTGATGGGATAACCAAAAGGGCTTGGAGCATCAGTAATTGCCCATATAGGATTGAAACTCTTATCAAAGACCAAGGGCTTGATCGTGTTTTTGGAGACACAAGGAACAGAAAAAGAAGACAAGCTCAGCATGGGGGCAGTTCGAAGCGAATTAAATATCAAATTTGAGTAGTCTATATAAAGTCCTTTCGGCTCAAATCACATTCTCCATGACTTCATCCAAGGCGATGCGACTCTCTAATCCTGCCTCGAAACTTTTCCACCCTTTCTGCGCTTCTCGCTCGGATCTTTTAAATGAAAATACAGCGTCCTGAAGATGTTTTGCACTTAATACAGTTGCTTTTGATAATTCTTTTGCAGCAACTGAAGTCCTATAGTAATGTTGGACCTGATGAGCCCATATCTCATGTTGCCTGCGAAGAATCTGGTTCTCTTTCTTGAGAGTCGTATTCTCCTTTTCAAGAGCGTATAGCCTCTCAAAAAGAGGAGTTGGTGGAAGAGGTTTGTCTTGGACTTGCAGGGGCTTAATAGTTGGAGCATTTCGAGGCATTCTCGGCACTTTCTTTTAGGTAGAAGGATTGCTTATTTAATAAGTGAAGTAGTGTTAATAGATCCACAATCTCTATGGTTTAAATATCTAAGAAAGAGGAAATGCTCACGACCCTAGTATGCTGTCAACAAGCTCCGGTCTATATTTAAAGTTTAGCGAGCCCCTTTACCGTATTCACATAAACAGGTTCTAGGAAACCAATTTCTTCACCTTTTCCCGGTTCTTGAATAATGTAGCATTTCTTTTTCCTTCTTAAATTATCCCGGTTTCTAGGATGCAAATCTTCGATTAGAAGATTTCTACTAGTCCTCTTAGTGCCTTGAATCCGGGTTCCTGATAATAAATCTCAAACTAGAGATTTCTACCAGTCTGCTTTATTATTCTATTATTTCCGGGTTCCTGTAACAACTCTGCGACCAGATGATTTCTACTAGTCTTCTTATTGCTCTAGGTCTAAATACGGATTCCTGGAGAATTTGAAACTAGGAGATTTCTACTAGTCTTCTCTATTATTTCCGGGTTCCGGGTAACAAATGCGACCAGAAGATTTCTACTAGTCTTGCATGACTTTTATGTCCGGGTTCCTGAGAATAAATTTATAACTAGGAGATTTCTACTAGGTTTACTTCTACTAGTCTCCCGGGTTCTTTGTTATTATTCCGGATTCCTGGGAAAGAAATCTGCCACCACAAGATTTCTACTAGGCTTATCATTTAACATTTTCCGGTTTATAACAAAATCTGCCACTAGGAGACTTCTACTAGTCTTCTCACATCTCCAGCCTAATCCAGGATTGCGATTTATAAGAAACAACTCATTTTAAGAGTTTCCTCCATCCCCCTTCCTAAACCTACGGCCAGCAGATCATCTTCATCTACTAACATCCACCATGACGCCAACCCCTCAACGGCCCCTTGGGGTTGTTAGAGTAGAGCTATCAGCTCTTGAATTCATCCCCGGCCGCGAAGTTGACCCTAGAATTGTTAATAAACTACAAGATGTTTTCGAAAAGATAGGCTGTCGTAGATACGACCCAGATAATTATATCCCCGCCTTAATATCGCCATCTGATTTCAAGTCGACACTCAGAAGATCCAATTGTACACATAAAGATATCAAAAACCCTTCGAAGGACGGCTCAATAATTATGCTTCGTCTAAGCAAGAGCCAAAAGCTATTATGTCTTCAGGGTAGACATCGCTCTCAAGCTGGAAATAAGTTTCTCGTTCAAAATGATCGTTGGTGGACAGTAAAGTTGTTTTTAGCACCCAAAGAAGGTAAGTGCATCTAAAAATACTATAAACCCTATGTTTATAAGTGGCGCTAGAACATACCCTAAATGGTTTTACAATGTCATGGAGAAGCCAGTTCTATTATCAAACTGCTTTCAGCGATGGGGATGTGTTTTGTAGAATCAGACATCACCAGAAACAGCAAGATCAAGCACAGAGCTCTGAAGTTATTGAGTGGATGTCACGTCTCTCACGGTGCAAACAAATTGGTCTTAGTCAACTTTTAAAACATAGAAGCTTCACTGAGAGGTTTGACGCTTTGTTACCTATTCCGGGTTTATGGTCTGGCTTAGAACTTGGAAACATCCAGAGACACCTTGCCCTTAGATGTGACGAGGAAGTTCTTCATTACTTGGATCATATCAAACTGACCTGGGATAAAATCACCTTCCAAAGGAAGGACCTTCAGCAAGCAGCGGATATTCAGACTGTTGAGTCACTACAGCGGAGAGCACCCGGTATTTGCAACGTGGATAAAGAGTTTACTATCCAAGGCATGCGGACTGGTCTCTTATTTCCTAAGATTACGGACCCAAGAGTAAGAGAAGCATTAGAATCTCGTCTCCTCGGCATACAGTGTATGATTCCAAGCATCAAGTCTCTCCACGAGAATTTGAAATGGATCGATGCCGGTGCCAAAGCACTGAAGTCGCTGATTTTGGAAGGCAGTCGCAAAAGCACCTTAAGCAAAGCCTTGGAGGAAAACTGGACTGATAGCGGGGATATCGTTATTGAGTCCGCTACGACACACTCTATATTAGCGAAAGACATCACATCGCGTACCTCACGGTGGAAGCTCGCCTATAAGCAGATCTGGATTTATGTTCTACGAGAATTTGCAGATCTGGGAAGCCGTAACCCTCGCAAAGAACTTGGTCAAACTTCCAACAAAGTATTCGGGAGTCCAGACTCACAATATTGCTTTGCTCGTTTCGCTCAAAATCTGGGATTTCGAATCAAAGAAAACTTAAGCATCAACCCACAAAGAGAAATATTACGCGTATCAGTTGCTCAACTATATAAAAACCAACCGCCTGGTGTTATTGAAAAACTTGTAGATAGTATGCTACAACAACTTCCAAGTGCAACAAATGCAAGAACAAAACGGCATATCGACAACTTTGATAGTTTAGATAACTTGGAACGAAGATGGGGGGTTCCTTTCCAAGGTGAATATGATGAAGGGAAATCCTGCTTTTTCTTATCTAGTCTGACAGTGACTACTATACCTGCGGAGGAAAGCTCGTGGAAACTTTCCTTCATACATCGAGATCTGATGAATTCTTTTTTTGGATCAACAACTGAGTTATCGAATGCCATCGAACAAGGAATTCAAGGTATCCCATCCATAAACATGGCGAAGCAGAATGATAAAACTATTCACACTCGGGACATTGGAATTCGTGAGTTGGAATCTCGCATTGAGCATCAGACCAGCCTAGCTCGCCCTGAATCCACAGCAGTCGGCCCCGCTGAGACGGAGGAAGAATACAGTTCGACACCCAACTACAACCCTGTCCTTGATGAGCTGGAGAACGAGCATATTAGCATTGAAGCGGCACCTCAAATCAACTCGGTCCCCGCTGAGATGGGGAACGAGCATAGAGCAGTCAGTCCAATGAGCATTGAAGCGGCACCTCA
>QGMF01000891.1:0-14232 GCA_007821475.1 Lachnellula arida
GGGCTGGGGGGGACCGGCGCGTTTTGGGGTTGTGGGTGTGGGCTTCTTGGTGCTGGGCGTGGGAGTGGGAGGAGGGCGTGGTGGGCTGGTGGGGGTTGAGATGGGGAGGAGGGGTTGGTTTGTAGGAGTTGGGGTTGCGCTCGTCTGGCCCTGGGGCTCTGGAGAGGCCATGGCGGGCTTTGGTGTAGAATCGAGCAGTGAGATTTCGCTGATTCGATGTTTGGGGGTTTTCTGTGTATGAGGGTACGATGAACGTGACTGCGCGATACCTAGACTTTTTTTATTTCTAGGGTTGTGAATATTTGGTCCTAATGGTAGTGACTAGACCTGAATCACTTAGGGGGTTCTCGCTACCGGATCTCGCTTGGGTTTGTACCCCCTTTCGTCTTTAGGTAACGCTAGACCAACTTTCTGGTAATAACTGAATATTAGACTATCGATATTCCAATCATCTGAGAGTTAAACCATGCCATCATTCCTCTGAAATCCATTCTAGGACTCGAGAGAGTTTTTTTTTGTGTAACCTTAAAGTATTAAGATTCCTTTCCTTTTCCGATAATGGAAATCAAAAGAACGTATTTTTATGGCAATGCGTGAGAAGTTGAGCTATATTATTAGCGCAATAACTACGTTCGAGAATTTAACTTATATGGACCAAGACGATTTTTCATCTAAGGAATAAGGTACACAGTAGCCCGTGGTAACTACGGAGCCGTAACTACAGGTAATGGACCCACGGTTGAGTCACATGTACGTACGTATACACCAAGAACAACCTTCCTATCAATTTCCTCCCAAACCAAAGCAAGATTTGCCTCTTAGATTTCAATATCCGCGGGATTGGAGAAGCAGTGAATTAAACCTGAATCTGAATCGAGCGAGCCAACAACTAAAAGGAAAACCGTAGATAACTATTTATATATTCCGAGTACGCGCAAGTCACGAGTTATCGGTAGTACGTCGTACTAAAAAGAAAGTTGTGCGCTTTATATTAAGCTCAGGGACCGGACTCTAGGTGCGCGCACTATTCTATTAGCCCGGCTTGAACACCTGTCCGCCTACTTCTAAAGCTCCAGCTAATAGTCGGCTACCTTCCTCCTTTGCTCCCTTAGCCGACGCCGACTATTACAGCTCCAACTTCATAACTCGAACGAAAAATATTTTTCCTCACTGCCTTCCTTGAGACGTGGCTTTCGTTTTCTTGAATGAGCAGGTGTACTCGTATTTATTATAGAGAACTCCAAGGAAGTCAATGGAAATAGACGAGGATAAGTCTAACTAGAAGCGTGTAGCAAATGTCGAAGATAAAGGTATACATCTCATCTCACATCTCACAGAATCCATCGAGTCGTCGCCGCAACCAGCGCCATATGCATACACCCCAACGAAATTTTTATATACCTTCCCCGCATTCACATCGCACCTTCCCCTCTTTGGTAAAAAGCATGCGGGATATATATCTTCATCTGAACTTTTAAGCCACCAGAGCTTTTGCCGAAACCTTATTTCGACGTCGAGTTCGATGCGATGTGCAACAAAAATCTGGGGTGGTATGTGTGAATATAATTATAGGTAGCGGTAGGTAGAGGCAATTCAATGGTTGGTGGTCGGCGGTGTATTGAAAGGGGGTGGGTGAGCTTGCTTGATTAAGCGAGGGTGGGTTAAAACTGTATGAGCTGGGAATACTGAAATGTGGTTATGCCAATACTGCGCCATCTTTATTCACAATCTTCCTTCCACTGGCACTCCCACCCTTTACCGTCGCCGTTGTAACAAGCCCGTCTTCATCCCATGCAAAGTCTATCACTCCACCACCCCTGATCCGCAACCCATTCACACTCCCATTTCCCCACGCACTCGGTATCGCCGGCCCAAGCACAACGTCCTCCTTGCCCGGTAAATCCACCACAAGCATCGCTACCACGGCCCCCACAAACCCATAATTAGCATCGATTTGAAACGGCTTACTCTTCCCACTATACATACTCAGCCCATTCCCCGCCAGATTCTCTGCAATGGTAAAACGAAGCTCGTAATAAGCTTCGGAGGTGTTATTAAGCAGTGCCCAACAAGCAGATCGCCAGACTTTTTCCCATCCCGCATTTGCGTCCGCGCCGAGACCGGGGCCGCGGTTAATGAGGGACTCGGAGATGGCGGATTGGATTGTGGTGTTGGTGTAGCCGGAGAGTAGGGAGGAGATGCTGTGGCCGGGGTACCAGCCGTAGAGGTGAGAGAGGTGGCGATGTGTGTCATTGGGGACGTCGTAGCCGTAGGTATCGGGGAGTTTCCATTCTTTGACTGTGCCGAAGGTGGAGATGTGGAGGCCTGTATCGAGGGTTTTGAGAGCAGTGGTGAGAGAGGATGAAAGGGTTTGGTCGGAAGACGTAGGGGAGGGAAGGTAGGAGATGAGAGTAATGGTGCTGTTGAAGAGTTGGTGGATTAGTTGTTGGTAGTGTGTGCAGCCAAAGGTCTATATTTAAATGACGTTTAGTATTAGTAATTTTGAATAGGACGAACTTACTGTAGGGCTATGCTCAGGGGAATTGCAAGGGTTCACGACCAGTGTCCCGTCATTGAAGAATCTGTCTTCCTGAAGTTGAGAAAGCCAGAACTCTGCGACCCCTCTGATGAGCGGATACGCTTGGGCTTCCAGCCACGTAACATTTTGAGAGTAAGTAAAATGATCATAAACATGTTGCATCATCCATGCCATCTCCACTGGAATATTGGCCCACGAAGCTGTATCTCCCATAGCCGTATACCCAAAAATATTTATGAAGCTGTGACCAACCCAACCGGGAGCGCCATACAATATCTTAGCTGTGTTCGTGCCTTGCGGTATCCAAGTATCTTGCATAAACTCCCAAAGCGGGGACTGCAGGTCGCCTAGTCCGGTTGCATCGACCCCCCAATGGTTCATTTGGATGTTTATGTCGGTATGATAATCCGCACTCCAGGCTGCATCGATGGTTTCGCTCCATCGTCCAGCTAGATTCGTTGGTAGACTATTCTCTCTTGAAGAGGATATGAAGAGGTGCCTGCCAAGTTGAAATAGTAGGGACTCGAGATATGGATCGCCAGTACCATTCAAAGCGTAACGGCCAAGTATAACAGATGTTTCCAGGTCAGCAGAACCTGCAGTATCCGGGAGATCCAAGTCGAATTGTCCGGCATGGCTTTGGTAATCCGTGATATGAGCTTGCCTTAAGTCCTTTTCTGCCCTTTGCGACGCCGCTGAAGTTACAGATTCGACGTACGGACCGGGATCCACACCTTTGAATGAGAAATCAGACTTCGCATTGCCCGCTTTCTGGTCGTAGTTGGTACCAGCTCCGATAACGAGACTGAGTTTCCGGCTTGTCGAACCGGCCGGGATGATTAGCACACCAGAAGTCGTGTTACTGCAATGTGACGATTCATTATCTCCAATAAGTTGAGCAATGCCGTCGTATATCATCCCAGTGGGAGGTCCCAATTGGGTAACCCCGGTTGCCCGAACATGTCGATTACCGCAGGTCGTGTTGAAGAAGGACGAGTCGGTCAGCTGATTATCGAAAGCAATTGATATTTCCGGCAGATCTCCAGAAGACGTGATATCATAGACACAGACTTGGTCGGGATATGTGCAGAAGACATTCGTGGTATATATGGTCCCTTCATTTGTAGTGTAGACTGTCGAATGAATTCCAGTGTTGAGATCTAGAGACCTGTGGTACTTTGTTGCCGATGTGATCCCGTCAATTGCCACTGAAAGGTTGGCAAAGACCTGGTATGATCCGTAGTTGTCCTCATTCCCAAGAAGCTGCGAAACATCTGCAAGCTTTAATATTGAGCATCATGGTCTTAAGAGTGGAAAGACATACTCCCCGTCCCGTTTTGGAATATCCACTCTCTTATGCCAGGCAAGTACTGTGATTTGTCTGAGGTCGGATTTCCTCCCATGTATGACTGATTGAATTCAGTACGCTGTTAAGCGGCCTTGAACACGGGCACGGCTTACTGATGTCTCGAATGGTCCCCCAGCCCAGAGAGAATCAAGATTCAAGACTACCTTCTCCGCCCCCGGGTCGCCAAAAGACATAGCTGAGGTAGTTCAGCACCCAATTAGGTATTGATGCATGATAACGCACCTCCTAATCGGCCATTTCCAACAGGGAAAGCTTGCCTAATTACGTCCCCGAATGTAGCAGGGCTACTTGACCACAGTACTTTGCTCTCTACAAACAGGGCCGCAAATGAAAAAGATACAACGCGGAATAGAATTGAGAGCTTCATAATTGCCATAAAAGTAGAAGCACAAAGTGACTATAAGAGCCCGTGATAACAGTACCTGTAGGCATCAGGAACAAGGCGCCTTGCCATCTTATATGTTCCAAGAGAAATTTGCGGGGTAAAAACGGACATGGAAATCAATCTTAACTTCATTAACCATATTTCGGCCGCGAGAGCGTATGCAGAGCCCCCGCATCACATATCCATGCTCTCGAAATACAATACAAGTATGAGAATTTATCCGTGAAGAGGGGAGGGAGAGGACAATGGTTCGGTTCGGGAATATAATAACCCGAAACTTCAGGCGGCTAAAGGCAACATGATTTTGAGCTCTGACGTAGGGCTCTATACGGTGTACACTGCACTGTACAGTATGGAAGTACGTTACCAATGGAAGAAGTATGGAGTGATTTCCTGACTCACAGGATTGAGGCTCAATGACGGTTGCTGGCTGCGGATAATTGCCGAAGGTGAGTTGATTTGGCATGAAGCCTGGTGAGCCGAGCAATCCAAGTACCGGTACCACCAGCACCAGCACCAGGTACCAACTGATCTTGTCTTGGGAATTTGATTCCAAGTGTTAGGTAGAGGTTCCAGGTTGGGCATGAGCGAGAACCATGCCTTATGAAGAGAAGAGGCTCTGGTTACGGAGGAGCGGGCATGATACGAAGGAAGAGGAAGTACTGTACCAAGAAGGCATGAGCGAAGAAGTGGGTCGGGTCGTCGCTGACGTTCTGTATTCACACCACGTGACTCGCATACGAGTACGAAGGTACGGTACTCGGTAAGTGCCTCCCTCCGCCTCCGCCCCCGCCCCTCCTTCAGATCAACCCAACCCAACTTGGCCAGGTACTCCCGTCCTTAATATAGCCTTCCCCCTTCTTCAAATCCATAGCTCCCGTCGCAGATTATATTCTGCATCGTAATACTCCGTACTACGTACTACGTACTACTCTTCCACATGCATGCAGAATTACATCAATAGCGGAGTACGGAGGGAGGGAACCAGCGAGCCAGCCCAGCCCAGCCCCCAGCCATCGCCTTTTGGTGCCATTTCCCACTTCTGGTCTCACGAATAAGCAGACGCGCTGAAGTAGTTGGCAGTACGCATACGCATATTAGCGGACCACTCAAAGGAGCACCGGGCATTGGGTTTCACCCTACTGAAGACCATCCTTGATTATTTGAGCCTGTGACAGCGCACGAAGCATCTTGGGATCACACCAGTTGCCGCGCCCAACTAAACCAGCCCCTCCTTCTGACAAGGTTATCGTCATCCCACCACCGACCACAGCCCAGCCTACACTACAGTCCAGACAGGATATACGATCCTCGTAGCCTTATGCTCTACCAACATTTCCTGTTGATCTAATTGAGCAACATTTTCGCTTTCGCATCGTCTTGAACATCTGTTTGCCCTTTCACAACAGCTCACCACAACAGATACCGGTAATCCAGCCAAGAAGCGCAATGTCTCGGCGTGGAGGGACAGTTTACGAAGAGCGCGACTACTATTCACGTGAAGGCCCCCCTCCTGCCCCCCCTCCACCTCCTCCGGCTCCTGTTCGAACTCGTGAGCGCGAGAGAGACTATGAGGAACTCGACATCTACTCACGGCGAGAACGAGAGCCAGAGCGGGGTAGTCGCCCAGATTTTCTACGAGAGGACTATGGCCGACCGGATCCTGGGCAGCTTGTCTTGAGGGATCGAAAAGAAGAAACCTTCAGAAGACCCCGATCTCCATCTCCTACTCGCAGTGTATACCGGGAGAGAGTTATCCAGAGATCTCCGAGCCCTCCTCCAGTGCGGATCCGTGAACAGCGAACCGAGAGAGTCATTCGGTCCCCCAGCCCTCCTCCTCCTGTGCGAATCCGTGAGCAGCGAACCGAAAGAGTTATCCAAAAATCCCCAAGCCCTCCTCCATTTGAAAGAGTCCGGATTATCGAGCGTGAGAGGGACCGATCGCCAACCCCACCACCAGAGCGATTGCGCGCCCGAATGGTTGAAACCAGGGAACGAATTAGAGAGCGCTCACCATCTCCCGCTCGCAGTGTTTACAGGGAGAGGGTCGTTGAAAGAGAGAGGACTCCCTCGCCCCCACCAGTCCGAATTCGTGAGAGGATCGTGGAACGAGAAAGAGAGAGGTCTCCCTCACCCCCACCAGTCCGGATTCGCGAGAGGATCGTGGAACGAGAAAGAGAACGTTCTCCATCCCCTCCACGGATTGAAAATATCCGCATCCGAAACTTTGAACGAGAACGACTTCCTTCCCCTTCACCATCTCCTTCCCCATCTCCTCCGCCAACTATACGTGCACCTCCTATCCACCAAGAAATCATCACTCACCACAGACACATTGATCATGGTAATAAAGCTCTCCGATCTACTTGGTTATTCTCATGCTAACACTGACTCTAGGATTTGAACTCGCACGTGCCCCTTCTCCGCCCCCTCCACCCCGCCGTAGAGAAAAAGAAACCGATATAGATATCCATACATCGCGCAATAATACCGAAATCGACATCAAGCAGACATCCTCTCGTTCTCGAACTCCACAGCCGACCTCTACATCGTTGGCTCGTCGAGAGAAATTTTACGACGATGACTCTTCCATCTTCGAGGGAGAACGAGATACGTTGAAGGTTCGAGATACAAAGTTTGATATCAGCAGCCGACGTAGCGTGAGTGCACGACCAGCTCCGCGAGAGCGAGAGAGAGTCCGAGTAGATATTAGGGATGATGAGAGCGAGGGGGATTACTACAGACGAAGGGCAGATGAGAGAGCCTACATTGGGGAGGCATACAATGGAGCTACAAAGGATTGGGCAATTGTCGATGTGCCACCTGGAACTGAGCGGGTGCAAATGGATGGCGTCGGCGGAGGAAGTGAGGAGATTACGTGGCAGAGATACAATGGTGTGAGGAGAAGCAAATTTATCCCAGAACGAGATCGCTTTCCAGCTCGGGCCCCTGAAAGGCTCCCCGAACGTGGGGTCGAACGAGAAAGAGAGAGGATCGAGATCAGAGACGAGCCTAGGCGAGAAGGCAGCGGGATGGAGATTGAGATATCCAGCAGTCGCAGACGTGAAGGTAGTGGCTCATACGAGCGCGAGTATGAAAGGATTGAGGAATCCAGCGATCGACGAATTGGTATGCCGCGACCTCCTCCGAAGGCGCGCGACGAAAGTCTATGGACGGAAATAACCAAGGATCTTGTGAGCCGAGAAGCTATTGAGGAAATGGGATATGATTTCGAGGAGACCGAGTTCTTTTTCTACATTATTCAATACTTGAAATATGTATGTTTCCTCCCGTCCATCGTTTGTTTAAACATATGCTAACAATTCTTCAGGAGGATGTTCTCGAGCTTGTCAAAATTACCGAGAAGATACGCCGCGAGCGCCAAGAACGCATTCGTGAAATTGAGCGCGAGCGGGAACGAATCGAGAGAAGGGACCGTGAACGAGATGAATGGGAGCGATTCGATAGACGGAAGGAGCGAGAAGTGCCACCGTATGATGACGAGCGCATTATTGAACGAGAAATCATTTACGAGGGCGGGCGCCGTGGACCTCCACCGCGCAGAGGAGGCGGCTGGTAAACTGATGAGGCTTATGATGATGACACGGCTGTTATGATTGCATAGCATAGCGAAGCGATGCTTGGATTTCTTTTTTCTCTCCTTTTTCTTTCAATTCTGGTGGGATAAGGACAGCTCGGGATGCTACAATTCCCGCAGAATCCATTTAGCGGTATGTGTTACTGGCCAGGAGGGGCAGGCGTTGGGCTGGTGAACAAGCAACCGTGGTCGCTGGATGGGGAGGAATATGTGGATAGACTTTTCTTAACTAGCTATACGAATGATGAAAACCCAATATGACATGTCCCCTTTTCATTTCGTATTTTCGTATCTTATTGGCACCGGCGGGCTCCAGAGGTCCCAATTTTGTTATTCCTGTGGGAAGGTCTTCTTCTCCCTAGTACCAGTGGTCCAGTGAATGGAATTAATGTCTCGTATGACGTGGAACATTATGCCATCTCATAAGACCGAGGTCTTCCGTCTTCACCAAAACTTCTAAATTTACAGACCTCTTCCACCTCAGTCTCACGCTAGCGTGCTAGCGTGAAAACGTTGTTACACAAGGTATGGCCGACCCTATATGCATACAGATATCTGCGACGCCAAACTTATTTGTATTCATCTGTTTTTAGGTCGCAGCAGCCGAGAAACAAACAAACACCATGGAAGATGCGGTTCGCCCTAACAAACAGGCATACAAGGCCATGTACGAAAGAGGTTATCGAACCTGGTTCAGCCTTTACGAGATGACAGCTGCCGAACCACAAAGCGAAGTTCCTTGGGGGGATTACCTTTGCCAGCTTGAGACTGCATTCCCGTGCCACCCACCCTGCTTTTCCAGAGGACCTTTCCGTTGACACGTCGATCCGAAATACCGGCCTCGTCGCGGGGACATCTACATGGGGACCCATGCAGGGATCTTGTGATTTGCCCTCTTTTGGTCAAGAGTTCTTGATCCAAGTTGCAACAGATTGCCCCACTCTTCTTTCTATCTCGGAAGAATCACCGCGGTGGTTTGGGGATGAAGACGGTCATATTGCGATTCTTTTACTCGCCTGGACCTACATACTCTCGGCACGATGGGCAGAGATCATTCCTGGAGCGATTGGACCGGAGTACAACAGCAACGAAGCCACATGGAATGATAGCAACTTTCCGCTTGGAAGAGACTCCAACACAAGTATTATTGACTTGGGCGATGTTGACGACGACGCCGCTCGATGGTGGGCAGCGGTCCTGGCTGTGGAGGGGGGTTGGAATACCTCCATTCCAAGAGATAAAGGTCCTACGCTCCATTCACTCTGGCACACGAAGATTGTGTCACAGCCCTTGATACTCACACGCAGTACCAAGTCACATCACAATCCAACTCAAGATCGCCCGCCAGCATCATTCGCAGTCGCCTTACGACATCTTACCGATTATTGCGTGCATCATCAGGTATTTGAGCAGAGCCACGCTGCTTTGGCTGCAGCTTTGCTTCTTCCCGCAGCCGACTACGATAACGTAAAACTCCAGGTATCTACCCCTCGGTTTCGCCAAAAAGCAGAGAGCCATAAGTCACGCCGCAAGACGCTGGCATGGATTCATAATCTCGACCAACTGGACAAGCTACTCGCTTTAAGCTGCAACCCAGTGGGTACCAAAGCTCTTTTAACCAGCATATTCTTCGAACCAGGCGTTGAATGTAACATCTGCGGCGCATGGCTGGAAGGGACGTTTGCATTCCTCGATTCAGATACCATGAAGGGTCAGCAACTTCTGTTGCGTGTGTTGATGAAGCGAGATCCAACTCTAGGATTTCTCTGGCTTGGGGCTTTCATAATCCGATACCAAGCACGCTCGCTTCAAGATGGTCGGGCAGCATGGTGGAAAATCGATCTGAATACGGCAGCTTGGACAGGAACCCTGATGTCTTTTATCCAAGAACCTATATCAGCAATACCCTCAGAGGCAGGAGAAATCTCACGTGCCGATGAGATGCGACTGCTGTACCTGTGCCATGACCAACCCTACACAGGTCCTCCGCTCTTTCCTTGGGCTCCCTTTGGCTCTACCGCATTAACGGACACCAATCTTGACGTTCGTGTACATGCACAATGCAATACAAGTCATGGCCTCGAATACGGAACTTTGACATGGCGGTGTCGTAATAACAAACGCACAACTGCCGTTATTCCACACCTCCCCTATCGCGCCAAAAATGGAAATCCAACAAACACCAATATTTCAGTCGATTCCGATAACCTGGACCAGGAAGAAGATGATAATTCGGAGTCGATAACGAGGAATGTTTTCCTCTGGCTGCGTGAAGATGGGTTTCCAGTTGCTGAGAGGGATATTAGAGAACATGAATGGATTGATAACTTGGATGACGACGACGATGGGGGTCCGATTACTGGCGATGCTCTTTCTACGGCGGGAGGCAACCTTCATGGATGGCTGATGAGAACGATCACGACGAGATGCAATTCTCTTTAAACAAGTGGTATATAATGAAGCCTTGAGGATTTACGCAGCTGGTTCCCTATCCTTTGCTTAATAAGATACTGCGAGCTTTCCCTGCAAGGTAGTTGTCTACCGGTATATTGCTTGTTTGACAAGGTTACTGTTTCAGATGTCCAATGTTTCGGACTTCCGAGACATTTAGAAAGTAATTTGAATCCCCGGTATCAATTCTGATAAGAGAGCCTTGGAAAAGCCGTCTGCCTTCCTTTGAATCATGTGAATAAGCTTTCAGCCTTCAGTTTAACTTTTGTGAGAGCCTCTGTTTCGGATTGAATATCTCAACCGAGACCGCACAACAGGAATGTGAATGGACAGTCGGAAAATGGCGATATTAAATATTTGCTTTTGTTGGGCAGCTACGTACAGTGTACCACAACGATACCATCAGGTGTTACAGAACATGGCGGAATTAAGTTCGACGCAGGATTTTGCTCTCTCGGCGACGAACAAGAACCAAATGGAGAATATCGAGGAGGTTGATACTCCAGAGAGCTCAAGCGTTCCTCAAGCCAACCTTGTTGCGCGCGTTGAGCTCACGGAGGAAGATGTCTGGCCCCTCCCCGTGACAAGTCAAAGATCCTAGTCCTGACGATACATGAAAACAGAACAAGAAAATCCGGCACAAGACAGACAAACGCATCCTAACAATCCTCGTCTGGGTTTACTTCCTCCAAGTGCGTATCTCTCCATCCATCCAAGCCCTTTTGCACCTTCTCTAACTCCTCCCAAATACAGATCCTCGATAAATCCGTTCTAGGCTACGCTTCAATCTTCGGCCTCCAGCAAGACACGGGTCTAAAAGGAAACCAGTACTCCCTCGTCGGTTCGATTGCACCCATCGCCCAGCTAGTATGGCAGCCGTTTTCTTCGATACTCATCGTCAAAGTCCCGCATCGCATCCTCATGCCAGCACTCGTTCTGGGGTGGGGAATTGCGCAAACGGCAATGACAGCGTGTCATAGCTATCACAGTCTCCTCGCTACTCGATTCTTTCTCGGGCTGTTTGAAGCGGGGTGTTTACCCCTTTTCAGTGTTATTACTAATCAGTGGTAGTAAGTTTTGGGGTCTTATTTACTTCCTATTTCAGCCTGTTTTGAATCTGCAGCTTGTCCTTAAAGCCTAGTCTTGAGACATGCCTTGGGATTCCAGATTCGTGGCTATTCACTCCTATGCAACCTTAAAGACGTAAAGCTAACAAGTCGCTCTTCTCTAGTCGTCGAGCTGAACAGCCGATTCGAGTTGCTGCTTGGTATGGGACGAATGGACTGGCTACGATTGTTGCTTCTGCGCTTTCGTATGGATTGAGTCATATCCCCTCGGAGGTTCTGAAGTCATGGCAGATGTAAGTCCAACGTACCCCAATATTCAAAAACAGAAAACTAACATACTTTCAGAATTTTCCTCTTCGTAGGCCTCATAACTATAGTCAGCGCCCCCTTTGTGTATTTCTTCCTAGACAACTCCGTCACAACCGCCCGCTTCTTAACGCCCCACGAAAGAGCACAAGGCGTCGAACGCCTCCGCGCAAACCAAACCGGAATCGGCTCCCGAGACTTCGAATGGAGTCATGCCTGGGAAATCCTCATCGAACCCAAATCCTACCTTTGGATCAGCATGTCTCTGTTCTCGAACCTCGGCGCATCGGTAACCAACACCTTCGGGCCTCTGATCCTCAAAGGTCTAGGTTTCGACAAATACATCACCTCCCTGCTAAACATGCCTTTCGGCGCCGTGCAATTCATCATCATCATACTCGCCTGCTACGCCGCCCAAAAAGCGCGCCTCAAAGCCCCCGTGCTCCTCTTCCTAGTCGTGCCCGTCGTGGCAGGTCTGGCAATGCTGTACGCGCTCCCTATAAGCGCCACCGCGAGTTTGCTCGCAGGCTATTACCTCCTCGCGTTCATGTTTGGCAGCAACCCGCTGATCGTGAGCTGGATCGTGGGCAATACGGCGGGCACGACGAAGAAGTCCATCGTCATGTCGGTCTACAACGGCGCGGCGTCGGCGGGGAATATCGTCGGGCCCTTGCTTTTCAGCGCGAGTGATGCGCCGGCGTATCGTCCTGGGCTGAGAGCCGTGCTTGCGATTTTTGTGGCGCTGGCGGTGGCTATCTTGCTTCAGTGGGCGAATTTGATGGTCTTGAATAGGCTGCAGAGGAAGAAGAGGGTTGCGCATGGTAAGGCGGCGGATATGAGGGATATGTCGATGGAGGACCACTATGTGGGGATTGGTGGGGAGGGGGTGGGGGAGCATGCTTTTGATTTGACGGATAGGAAGAATGATGAGTTTGTGTATATTTATTGAGGCTGATGAGTTGGTTGGGTTTTTAGGTCTCTACTTACCAGCAATTGATTAAGGGTACTCCTTTTGGAAAATCCCCCTTTTTACCTCTACGGAAAAGGTGTTACCTCGAATGTTTATCACCAAGGATATAACTTGCATCCCGAAGTGAAGCAATTAGTGCACTGTAGTTCAACTGGCCAGTTTAGTGAGTATATCAAAAATCTTCAACGCACTTGTTATGACCCCCAGAAACAGACTTTCGACATCAGCCTAGATTGATAAACAACCTTCATTTGGACTAGTTTAGAATTCCCCCCTTTTTGCCTCAGCCTCAAAATAATATAGCTGGGGCGTCTGAATATCCGGAAACCCCCAAGCATCAGGAGCGCCGTCCGCCTGCCTGCGATATTGCGTTGTGTGATCGTCCAGTCGCACTCCTGCCGGTACAATATGTGGTAAATTAAGCATAAGCCTGCCATATACGACCATAGACTGAGGAGAATTGGGCTATCTCGACGTTCTACTCTAGCATAAGCCTTGGCTCGGAGCTGTTATTAGGATTATATACACCGGATTCGGAATGAGGTTACTACTAGCCTCAGGTATGTTTTATGTATTTCGATTGTTATTTAACTCTCGGTCAACGGTATTCTCGAATAAGTAAATAGCGTTTGCTAGAGTATCACTTAATCTAGAAAGCGAAATACAGTTTTACTTCTGGCAGGAAGTGAAAAAAGAATTAAGGATATCGTTGAGGCTCAGAAAACAAAACTAGCGGGAACCGGTAATTGGGTACAGGCACGCGCCCCTAAAGCCGGTTACGGTACTCTAACCAAGTTCTGCGCTTTTTGTGTCTACCGGCTTCTCTCTTTCTCGGGTCGTCGATCTCTCCTTCACGTGACTCGACAATCCGAGAAGGCTGCTGCTACTGCTTTTTCTAATTTAGAGCTAGGGAATCGGAAATCGGGGGAATGTAGATTCTGCAGGGTCCAGGTGTCACAAGAACTCAAGGTTTAAGGAGAGTTTAGCCGGCGGAGTCGGCTAAAAGATCTTGCCGCTCTCGCATCGCGGCGCCCTTATTATTATATTATTAGAAAGAGGATGCTAAATCTACTACTATGTAGTCCCTTATCATTAGAGCAGTAAAGATTCAGACCGAAGCACGTAATTCTAGATAACGTGGTTGCTTTATGGATCTTAACAGTTCTTATTCTGCCTTATGTTCTGCCTTGCCTTTTACTTCATTATCTGCCTCGCAGCAATTTCATCCGAATGCAGATCGTTTTCGAATCGCCTGCACAGCCCAAGAGACTCCTGCATGACGCCCTTGCCGAAAAGCATTTGGAGGTCATCAGGAGGCAGTCTGACGACTAAGCAGCCAATAATACTCTAAAGTGGCGACCATCGAATAATTCGGTAATACCTGTTAATATTTAATTCCTGCAGCTCGTAAATCTGCCCTATCAATCCGCCTGTCCAGCCGCCTTATCTAACCGCCCTAACACCTTCACTACTATATTTGGACTCTAATCGATAGAAAATAGGGGTGAGGCTGACTGTGGAACCTAACCACTTTATCACTATATTTG
>QGMF01000892.1:0-14205 GCA_007821475.1 Lachnellula arida
AATTAGATTAGAATGAATAATTTAATACTAGTTATAGTGGAAATTTTAAAATTATTATAGTCTTTAGAAGTCCTCGACTGTACCCTCTTGCAGCCACCTTCAAATTTAATGCGTAGCACCCCTGCGCACCACCACACCACACTTACTAGGCATAGCGCGCTTTACTCCTAGGGTGAAAATCGCTTAAATCGACCGATTTTAATAATTTTAACATAAAAGCATAGATATTTAGACCGTGAGAGTATTCCCGAGTAAGCGCACACTAGGCTAGACTAGCGTGTAAATAAGCGATCTACGGTTAATAAACTGTAGGTAGATTTGGTTATAGTTTATTAACGGTTAGGAACTATATTATAGCTAGATAAAGAGCATAACGTGCTCCCTTAAAAACGGGCATATAACTATTAGTATACTAGATTATGATCCTTGCAAATTCCTGTAAGGTAGAGTAGTAAAGCGTAGTGTCTAATTAGGCTTAGCAGTTACTAATAACTTAAGCTAGGTATCCACAACTTCCACTCCACTCCTCATCTCACCTCCCTCATCATCTTTCAACTACAGAGTATAGCACTTAGTAATATATACAAAGCTCAAACAAGTACCAAATATTCAAAGAATACTAAGTCCTAAAAATATCATCTCGCAATGCCTCTTCAGCACTCTTTCCATCCACCCACCCCAACAAATACGAACACAACGCACAAGCCAATTAATCATCCCACACAACGACGAACCCACCACCTACCTGAGGAATATACACGCGCCGTACCGAAGACCCGCTCGCCCTCTTGAAAGCAGCTTAAACCCGACCCTAGCATCCTGAGAGCCGTCTCTTAGTGAAAAACAACAACGCTGCGACTGCGACGAAGTACCCGCGCCCCGAAAACCCTAGACTTCTCACCAGAATCCAGCCACGGCCCAATTAATACGCCTCAAGGCCACAGCATCGTGGCATAGTACCAACACCGCTCATAAAAGCCAAGCCATGCGCGCACGCCGCCCGCAACGTCAAGCCGGCGCGAACCGCGACTCCAAACAGCGTGCCGTATCGTACACGCGGAGCTGTTCTCGAGTTGCTTCAGACCTAGCTAGCAGAGGGGTTTCGACGGACATAGCAGTCCAGATATACCGGCATGCGCAGGTATACATTCTCAGAACATATACCCCGTAAACATACCATACACAAATTTCTCACCTCACGTCACACATCCAAGACCACTTGCATGATAGCATGCATGCATTGTACATATCCCCTTTATGCGACTCCTGGAGGCTTTACGCAGCCTTACCTTATTTCTGGACGCGTCACGCATGGGAGAGTACAGTACCGTATGCCGTTGCTTGTTCAGCGGCGAAAAGCGGCTCGACGGAGGTTATCGAGACGCTGCTTGCTGGCGCTGATGCGGCGTTTGGAAGAGTCGTAGGGCGGTCGAGTGCCGGATCTGGGGTGTTGTTGTGGTGGACTGTGAGCAGCAATGGTGGATGGTAAGGGCTTATAGAAATGCGGAGACGTGGAGAGGGTTTCTTGAAATGTGAGTTTTGAAGGTACTGTATGTTTGTGGTTTGCAACAGTTTCGTTTATCTGTGTTTGTGGGTAACCTGGTAGCCTTTTCGTGAATCCAAATCGCTTCTGCTTCTTGCTATGTTTTGAAATAAAAATTTCCACTCAACCAGACTTACTCTGAGATACTCGATCCAAGGGAATGAGACCGTGCCTCTGTCGAGTAGAATTGAGCGATTAAAGCACAGAACAAAAGATCAGGAAAGACTAGTGGGTGAAGAAATAACATTTCAGGCTAAAATCATAGCTTTTGTGTCAAGTGCCCTTTTTCCAACTTCCCACAATTCTCAAAGCAAATCGCAGCTGATTTATCAGAGCTCGTGCTGATTGAGCAAAGTGTCCTAGAAAGTCAAGTCTAATGCTCCGTTTTCCCCTCCAACGCCAAATTTGTGCAAGATCTGTCTTCATGCCGCCCTGCTGAGAAAAAAAGGGGTATATCCTCCATGTTGTCCTAGCACGTCACTCTCTACCACCATTCTACTCCCCAGTCTGAGTTTGCGCAGAAGCACCAGCTAGCTTCGCAGCCTTCCGTGCCTTCTTACGCAAATAATGCTCATTAATCTTCGCTAGAAGCTTATCAGCATGTCGCTTCTCCTCCTTCGGGATCCCCTCGCGCTGATGCATATCCGTCAAAACATGAGACATATGTTTTCTAGCATCATCCCATCTCTTCAGCCGAATCGAGTTTTCAACCAGGCCAATACCTCCTCGGAAAATTCGCAGATTCAACAAAGAGTTGTACTCGAAGAACGGTAATAGAACGGCTGGGTTTTTCGATTGGCAGAGTCCGCTAAAACCCACGACCTCTTTATATCGATAGATCGCCAACTCGTAGCTCTTGGCTGCAACGGCTCGGGCTGCATGGACTGACTTCCAGTCAGAGATGGATACATAGTCGTCTCCGTCGACTTTGCGGATAGCTGAGAACCATTGGCACTTCTCACATTCAGTCGTGTCATCGGTGGACTGGAACCCGGGTTTATAGTGGAAGCCGTCGTATCCGGGGAGAACTTCTCGTAAGGAAGGGTCGTTCGAAGGGTCGTTCGACTTCAAGATTTTGATGGCACCAATGGAATTTGCTCCCTTGAGAGATCTGAGTAGCTGAATCTGGTCCTGCTTCGTCGTTGGGACTTGTTCGTTGAATTGGATCCGCATGCTGATTCTAGGGAAGGGCATTGCCTCGCTGTGGGCATGACTTTGCGGGTGAGGTGCACTAAGACTCAAGGCGCGCAAGACACGGCTGATTTCCGGGAGATCAGAGGCAAGGACCAGTATAGATTTGGCAACCTTATTGTGGAGGGTAGGAAATTGGACATGGATTCTCATAGAATGGAATGTAACCGTTCGGATATGGTGGTGGGATACTATTGGGATTCCAGAATCGTTGATGTCTTGCGCCAACCCATCCCAGTTCATTGAGATAATCACCAGTCCCTTTGATATTGCGACGATATCTTTGGCTGTGGCATAGAGTTGCTTATTGACAAAGCCGATGGAAAAGTAGTTTTTGAACGTAGTCTCCGTGGGGATATTGCGGGCATCCACGGCTTCGAAATCGGGGCGTATCGGGTTGAGGAGCACTTCCATGACTATCTTGTCACGGATTTCCGGCGGGATGGTGAGGAGCGTTCGCTGGTCTGGGGGTGCATCTGAGGAGGGACACAGGTTCGCCATTTGTGTGAGAGGAGGATCTGGAAATTCGTTTGTTGCGGGACGGTTGTCTAGTGGTGGTCGAGACATTGCGACAGCGAGGTGGTGTGCAGGTGTTTCCGGAGGCCTGTGTAGTCAGACTAGGACTTCTACTATGCTTGGGTAGAATTCATGCATACCTTGCAGGCTTAGATGTTCTGCTTCGTGGATTGGGAGGATGAGGTGTAGATGTTAGGTAGCGCTTGAAGTAAACAACAAACGCTGTCGACAACACTCGCTTAAGGGAAGAAAATAGACAAGACGGGAAGGCGCGTTTTGATACAGCCACACATACACATATCATGATTGAATTGATTGAAGTTTCCAACGAACAATGTTCCATACAAAGTGATACATGATAGATACGTGTTAAAATGAGATAACTGGAAGGTAACCTAGTGTAAACCTCAGGCGTGCTGTCCTCGTAGCTCCAGCACCACTACTGTTACACAAGCAAACATGCCAAAGCTGCACCGTAACATGAATTCGGTCAGGAGTCAAGCCTATATCCTAATTAATCATCGCCTGGGGACTATGCACGACTCCTAAATATACCAAATATGTCTTAATAAAAGAATATTATCAACCGTCTATACCGTATTTGGCTTCTAACCGATAGTACCATCCATATCTAAGGTAGTGCACAGTCTTGTATAACCGCCTGGAATCCACGAGATGAATGAGTTGGATTTAGACTTACCACCTACATAACGCCCCTGACCTTACTACAATCTCGAGTTTAGTATCCAGCATCTCATATCTCACTGAGTCACCAGTGAGGAGAACTCGCAAGTCAAGGTCGTGAACAGGTAAGTTCGTGATCTATGATATCTAATTGCCAAGTATAATCAACCTAACCCCACCAAGCCCAGTTTCGATTTTTCAACGACCTGATCTGATCTGATCTGATATCGTGTAACATGCATTTCTACTTTAAAGACTTCCGTCATTACCAAGCGAATATAGACGGCACTTCAAACCCCTTAATCCAATTAAAACCCCTCTCTACGGTATCCATATCCAGTCAACACCAAGAATCACATCTCTCTACAAATGCCATTCATACCATACCATACCATACCAACCATACCAAGATCCACCGTTTTTACCCACCCCAAAAGCCAACTACCGGCATCCATCTTATAACAAACCCAGCACGTCCATGTAACCGATTGGCTGAGCAACAAGCAACAAACACTGTTTTGGCAATATACAATATACAATATATACGGAGTCATACGGTCCGTAGTCCGATCCAGCCAGCCGGCAGTTTTGTATAGTACAGTAGTATTTTCTATATATTGGGGTCTTTGATCGGTGACAGGCTGGGAGACTGGATGGATGATGTGATGGTTGAGATGGGAGAACATGCATGCATCACGCGGGGTGAGTTTAATTTCATTTATGAGGGAAAAGGGGGTATTAAGTATATATTGGAGGAGTTGGTCGTGTGATGGGTTGATTATTGATTGATTGATGTGGGACATGAAGGGAAGGGAAGGGATACGAGGGGAATATGGATTGGGGTATAAAGGAAGGAAAAGTAAGGTGGAGATCCTATCCTGCTTGAAAGTTAAAGGGGAAGATACGGAGATTTATCAAATCCGTTGATTCCCATCTACACCTTTTCAAGGAAACAAGCGATACGGAGTCCGAGTATGCTGTTCTGTACTCTTTTCTCGGCCGGTGCTTTGCTTGTGGCAGAGACTTTTGCTCACGGGGCTGTGACTAGCTATGTCATAGGAGGGACTACATACCCCGGGTGAGTGATACAAGATGGAGGCTGTCGAGGTGAAGCACAGATCGAGAACAACATCCACCCCGGCCTGAAGACGAGATACAGTACTTGACTAACGTACATCTCGCTGCTCAGCTACACAGGCTTCAGTCCCGCCTCATCGCCCCCCACGATCCAGCGCCAATGGCCCGACCACAACCCCACGCTCTCCGTCACAGCCGCGAGCGTAAAATGCAACGGCGGGACCTCCGCCGCGCTGAACGCCAGCGTGCACCGTCAATGCGCGGGTGATTTTTCCGCCTGCGATGGCTCGGGCACGGGCTGGTTCAAGATCGATCAGATGGGCATGACGGGCACGAGTTGGGGGACTGCGGTGGTTTATAAGGATTTGGCGTAGACGAGCACCGTCCAGCCGGGGAGTCATTTGATTAGGCATGAGTTGTTGGCGCTGCATCAGGCGGATACGCCGCAGTTTTATGCCGAGTGCGCGCAGGTTGTTGTTACGGGGAGTGGGGCTGGGACGCCGAGTGGGGGTTTCTTGGCTACTGTTCCGGGGTATGCTTCGGAGGATGATCCGGGGATTACGGTGAGTTCTTTTGAGGTGTGACTTGGGTTCCCTGATTGACTTTTTGTAGATTGATATTTACTCGTCGACCGCAACGACCTATACCCCACCAGGACCAGCTGTCTGGACTGGCTAAATTCCCTGGATGTTATTCGAGTATGGGGAAAATCTGTGGATGGAAGTTTGATTGACCGACTTGGGGGATAAATTCATTCGAGATAGTGGGAAGGTTGGTGGAGGAGGCAGTGTGCTTGTGCTCGAGCTCAACGCATGACAGAGACTCTGGCATCTTGGACCATACTCATAGAAAACGCTTTTGGTGTCGTTCAAAGCCCCCAGCATCTATCGTGAGCCTACAAAATGTCCCATAATCCTAGACTCCATAATCCGAGTCACCGGTTCCGCCTAGGAGAAATGTACATAGGATAAGGTTCTCGTCCCTGTCTCGGCATAATTTTGAGGCTGAATAGGGCCATAAGCCTGAATGCGGGGAAAATGCAGGATGGGTAACACGAGCGGTGATCGCTAGAGTCTTTGATTGTGCAGTAATAATAGTAACACGTCTCCATAAGACGCTCTTATAGGAAAACATGCATGCGATGAAGCCTGTACTTAGCAAGTTAGTTGTGTTTTTATACATTGGGGTAGCCTGTCGTCTGCCTTCTAGTTACATCGCCAAGTCGGAGAAATCGGAGAGGATGTTCGATTATTTCGAGGGAAATTTCAAAGAAGCGTTGGATTTCCCCACAGACTTCCTAGCCCAGCTATTCAAATCAGTGCTGATGCACTGCTTAATTATCTGGGCTTAGTAGCTCCAGATCTGCCCCCTTTGAATTAAAGAGCAGATCCTTGTAGTGGGCGTGAGAGAGCTCCACATCAAAAAACGACCCGTGAGTGATGATTCCATAATCACAAACACTATGCCGCGGTATTCTGGGGAAGGACTCTTTTTGGTCCCGTTGAAACATCTCGATGGCTGTATTTGTGACCGCCGAAACAGTACTTACGCGTAGCAGGCTAGATTTCTGGAGTCGCGTATGGTATTGTAGTCTAAATGGGAATATCAGCCTGATTCACCGCAAGAGAGGAAGAATATGGATGTTTGGGTGCTGTTCCCAAAGTGCAATATTTGGGGAGAACGTACCTTGAAAGAAGCAGTAGATGGTTGAATCTATATAGTTAGGAGCATTCTCCAAGATACACTTCTGGGTGTTGGCACATGTATCTGGTTCATCATGTTAAGGTTGTCTATCGTGAAGCTTCGCTTTCTGAGACTTTCTGCCTACCGTGACTTTCTTGCTTTTCTTTTCTTCTGTGACTGCGCCTGGAGGTTGTATTGCTGTTATTAGACTGAAACCGTCACCGAAACCATCCGACCCGGGGGTTTCTAGAAGTTTGTCCCGAGCATTGTTCAAGGAAGCTTGGCTCGTGTTGTCGTACAATTTGAATACCTCATCAAACATCATCACCACGCTGTCTAGTACATCGATGGTATGCTGGTGGGCTTCGTTTTTTGCTTTGAAAATCATATCTTCTGTCTTGTCCAATTTTAAGGAGTCTTTCTCGTTACCACGTGACGGAAAACACGCGAACAAATGAAATGCTATTTTTGGGACTGTGCCTACTCGTCAGTACCTTCTTCTTTAGGAAACTTTTCAGCCTCGATGAAGACCCGCTGAAATATTCTTGCTCCATTTCTCAACTTCACTTTCTCTTCCAGGTCTTGAGCATGTATAGCACTTGGACAGCAACTTGGTGAGTTTAGCTTTGGCTTCGATTATTGTCAACGCGCGTACGAAATAAATTTACAACTGTTTTGACGACTTCGGCCGAGAAGATATGTATCTCGTCCAAAGGGGGCTATACCTCCGCAAGACTAGTCCTCCGCAATCTGTACTCCGTACTCCGTACAGGACAAATAAATTTACTTCGTAGATTTACTTCTGCCTCGCATGGCATAACCCCACCCTACCCGTTCCGAGTAAGGCGGGGCGGGTATTATGTTTTCCCTGCATGTTGGTGGCATGGCTGCAAAAGAGTTGAAGGGTCCGAAACGCTTATAAATAAGAAAAAGTATAAATCTATTCGCTCAATAATAATGCCATCAATATGTACAGGGGCAGAATGGGGTGATAGTAACGTCAGGACCGTGATAAACTTACGACTTTTTAATGGATGCCAAGTCTAGCTCACACATAGAATTCCTTCAGGAACATATATATAAAGGCTGGGGAACGCACGCAGAGAAAAGGAAAAGAGCATCTCGTGCTCGACTTTGCTGAAATACTCCTTCGTCCTCGGGAATTCGACAGAAGCATTTTGCTTGTGAGGCGTCCAGGGGGAGACAGCTTGGCCTCAGTATGATTCGCTATACCCTAGCCAACTCAATGGCGACATGGAGATGGACGCTGGAGATTATTGAAGTGAACGGTGAGTGATCCTGCAGCCATCACTGGATGGATGGTATACACGAGAATATCACTGGCTGGTGATAAGAGGTATCTCGCTATTTCCTTTTCCTCGTGCATCCAGGAAGAGACGAGCCGGCCATACCGTATTTTTATGAATTCGAGAGTTGGGAGGACGAGGACGAGGACGGGAAAGGATGATCGATCGTGATCCGCTTGGACATTATTGAGTGAGTTGAGTGAGGTTGAGTGAGTGACTGACTAATGGCTGCACGGGCATTGATTACAATGATTACATTACATGGTACATGACTTACTAGTAGTACGCTCCGTACCGAATCTGCGACAAGATCAACATCAACTCCATACGGCCGAGGAAAGGACAGCCAAACACACGCGCAGATTCATTGCTGGTCCATCTCCTTGTATCCTACCTGCCCTACCTACCTAGGTACCTAACCTACCTACCTACCCTACCCTACCTACCTACCCCATCCTCTTCACAAGCAAGACAGAATTTCTACCTGCTCAGGTACAAAGTCCCGACCATTTGGTGCACCAGGTGCGCTGCACTACTCTGCTCGGTCCGGTAGCCGGATACAGTAGCCACAGCCAGCGCCAGGCCTGCCCTACTACTGCCCGCCAGCCCAGCTGCTTGCTTACCTTAGCTCGGTTGTCCAGGGTCCTTGCCTTGTCTTGAAGTACCTTGTACTGTAAAACTTCGCTCGCCTCGCAGCTCAACATCAACAACTTGACAAGGCCGAAGAGAGATACGGAGGTACGCCCGACATACCTATCAGACACAGCCTTCAAGGGGTTTGCTCTTTCTTCTCTTGCTGGCCCAGCTGCTACCCCTCCGAGGCGCATTGCATTATTGGAATACCATACCTTACCATCCCATCCATCCATAATCGACTTCCACTCCATACACAGGCCCTACCCGCGATCGCCCCACGGATGTGATCAACCATGACCTTTCCCTCCATCAATCAATCCCCCACCTGGTCGGCCTTGCTGCAATAATATCTTGCCAATAGATACATCCCTAATACCTACCTACCCTCACAACTATTTCGAGATCTGTCGCCCAATGCCAGCAAAAGACGTGCTGCTGATACAATTAATTCTCGATAAAAGTTTCACTGATTCCTGCAGTTGTCGCTCTAGGAATCGTCTTCGTTGTCTTGGCTGGTAGAGTTGCCGAGCAGCGGAAAATGATCTGGTACTTCTTGTATCCTTTTCGAGGGTATGCCTCCCTCTTTTTCCACATCCATCGACTTTCTCTGGGGCGTTCTCATACCTTTCTGTCCAGCGTTAGCCGTAACAAATCGCTGACTCCTCAGCAGAACAACAGCACCTCCAGTCCTCGATACCAAGCATCCCCTTCGAAATATCTTCACTCGGTTCGGTACTAATGCTGCGCGGCATCCGGTGTACACGCTCCTCGTCTCCGTCGCTGTCGCCGTGGCCCTGATATATCCCTTCCCCTTCCTCTATACGAATGACTTCGCCAATGGCGCCTCGAACCTGCCCCGTCATGTATGGACCTCGGCCACACCATTGGAGACGAACACGGATATGCGCGCGGATGTGGTGATGCGATCAATATGGGTACACGGTACGTTAGCATGGGCATTGGCGCAGGCATTGGCTTTTTGCATCTGCTGACCCTGCCATAGGTAGTTATATGAAGGCACTAGAACCAAATGTTCTGCAAAGTGCGCTCGAGATACAGGATCAAATACTCGGACCCACGTTGGACTTTGATCCTCGACGGTCCCTAGGCGAAGTCTACCCTCATGACATCGCCTCTACCGAATTCTCACCGGCTATACGAGATGGTTTCCATGCTATAAACGGGTTGAGCAATTCGTCTTGGTTTTTTCACTCACCATTACAATATTGGTCGTGTTCATCCAGCAATATTTTACAGGATGAAGACATTATCAAGACTGTCAATGAGGGCTCTCGGCAAGCAACTTCGGTCAATGTGACCCTTCGACACTCAATTGTCTTCAGTGGCAAGCGTTTCGAGGATTACCGACTCGTTGCTGCCGATGCCCTGATCATCACCTTGGTACATAAGCTTGACTCGCCTGTTGGTAAGCAATGGGAGCGCAGGGCAGAGGAGATCGCATCCAAGAACTCAAACAAATGGCGCCTCATCCCCTCCGATGGACGATCGCTGCTAAGCACGCTATATGAATTCCGATTCCAACCCCTCTCATTTCAGGATGATCTCTTGCTCGCGCTTGCTTATTCTCTCACTACTCTCTATTTTGCTCTGTGCTTGTCAAAACTACGAGCTCTCAAGTCTCGATTGGGCCTCATCATTGCAGTCAACACTCAAATAGCTGTCTCCATTATGTCTAGCTTCACGGTCTGTGCCGTGCTCAAAATTGATTTGTCCAAGATTCCCAGGGAGGCTTATCCTCTCGTTATTCTTACGATCGGTCTGGAGAACATATTCAGGTACATCAATGCGGTTATCATGACCCCACCAGAGAGCTCTACATCCGCCAGAATGGGAGACGCCCTCGGGCAGGCAGGCCATGTTGCCTTTGCCGCTGTTGGTCAAAATCTTGCAATCTTGTGGTTGCTCTCTAAAGTGGTATCTTCTCAAATAGCAGCATTCTGCTCTTTTGCGGCAATCGCCATTACATTTGATTTCTTTTACCTTATGACCTTCTTCACCGCGGTCTTGAGTATCGACGTACGTCGGACTGAGCTAGGCGATTCTTTAAAGAGGGCGCCTACTCGAAACACGAGCCACCTTTCGCCTGACCAGCCAAGAAAAACCTGGGCAGATTCGGTGCTACGTGGAGAGGCGCCTGTGTCAACCAGAATTGCTGGTACTGTTGTGATGATAAGCTTCATCCTCATTGCGCAGTGGCATTTTTTTGACAACGAAAGTTTAGCCCAGACAACCCTTCGATTTCTGCGATTTATCACTTCTCGGTCCAACGAATCAGCAGCTACTTCTCCCGCTTTACTCTCTGTTGGCATCAACCAGGCTAGGACTCAGACGGCATGGCTGCGGATGCAGGATCACGAGACAGCCCACGAGATTATCAACGTGATCAAACCACATGCCAAAAGCTACGTCGCCCGGGTCTACGATCCCTTGATCTTTGTACTCGATGGGTCTGATAGAAACTCAACCCAGCTCGGAGTCAGACCTTTCCTACCAGCGGCTTACGATTTTGTTCGACACCAATCGGGAGCGTTCCTTACAACCTTGGTATTTATTGTGGGTGCAGTCTCACTCTTGATGAACTATCTACTCTGGAACGAGTTTCCTGAGGGTGAAGAGGATGAAAGACGCGATGATGCACCGCTACTATCAATCAAGACCTTGCCCCGAGGCCATGCACTCGATGTTGTTCTTTTGACCGCTTCGAATGAAGGAGTCATTGCATCTGTGGGTCTGGACAGATGGATACGAATATGGGACACTCGCAAGGGCAATTTCAGCTACACTGTCCGAGACCCAAGTTCTGATATCAACCCTTCCCCTGTTGTGGCCATGGCAATCGACAGCGATTCGAATTGGTTAGCTCTCTTGTCAGCACAGAACAAGGTCTTCTTATGGAACATCCCTGAAAGGCGATGGGGCCCAGTAATGGATGTGGATATTAAGGGGCGCAAACCAGCGGCGTTCTTCTTTGGCTATCACCAGTCGGAGCTCATCAACCCCGTTGTGGTAGTCCGACCGAACGGCATGATGACCGAGCTGCACATGGAATCCAACGAGAGCAACACATTGCAGGTTTGCCGTAGTCCGCTAGTCTGTGTTCGACCGCATTTCGAAAAGCCGACACCTCAATGTACTCACCCACCTCCACGCATAGTCACTTCTTCCAAGCGTGGCTGTATTCACGTCGGCTCGCTGCTGGAGCAGGGCTGGATCTCGGAAGACATTGAAATCCCAGACCCCGAAGATGACAAAGAAGTTCTATCCATATTACCATTGCCGGCCCTCAGTTCTTTCCTGGCGGTGCGTAGCCACACGATTGAGCTCATCGATATCTTCACGCATAAGGTGACGCATACATTCGTGACGCAGCCCATGAAGCGCGACTCTCTACGCTGTTTTCACTCAACTCGCAGGAGGCCACAATGCGGATCCGTTGGGCTCGCTTATCTTGCACTTGCTTACACCAGTGCTGATACGGGGTCCCTTATACTGCAGTCTTACCTTCCAGCACGCGAAGGCGATACAATCTGCTTCCGTGACCCCTGGACACCAGGCAGCAAGACATGCTGCCTGTGGCGCGAGACGATTGAAAATCGTTATGTGGTGGAGAACCCTGGAGAATGGGAAGCACTGCCGGTAGGTTACATCGTGGGAGTCCGGAAGCGGGAGAAAGAACAACCCAAGGAAGCTATCGGCCATCCCACGCAGTCCCTGGCTGGTCTCCGTCGCCGTGGCGTGAATCTTAAACAATCATTCTCGACCGATGCAAGGCAACCCGAGAAAGAAGAAGCAGATTCTTGGGAGGTATGGAGTTTGAATTCGAGAGGTGACAGGTCAAATATCCCACTTTGCAATGAGCAAGAAGGGAGAGATTACCTTCTTGTTAGTAGCCTAGGACCTATAGTACAAGTTGGCAAGAGGAGCCTTGCTGTTGCACTGGGTAATGTCATTAAGTTCATCACGGTGGGAAGTGATAGGTTTGATGACCAAGAAACGGGCAATAATGATACATCATTCGTTGGCATGGCTGCTAGCAGCAGGAAAAAGAAGCCTACAGTTCGGCCAGAAAGAAGACAGGTAATTAGTGGGACGGGTGGAAGCACATGAACAACCTCAGACTCCCGGAACGGGGTGATGGTTTTGCGCTTTGATTGATTCACGGCAGTGAGGCAAGGGTGCTCAATGGGAATATACCCAAAGTCCTAGCAAGTTCTAGGCTGGCGTTGGCGGCTCGGATTGGATTGGATATGATCAGGTTATAAAAATGATCTCGGCGTCTCGAGATGGAATATTCTGTGTGTGTTCCTTTGGTGTCACGCTATGACATGGTACTACGTTGGATGGAGAAGCCGGTAGAATAAATACAGTACGGCTGAGGCTCATGCAGCCAGCCGGTGGTTTGGAAGTGACGATTCACGGAATATCAGATCAAATCACAACTACCCCGCATTCTCCAATTCTTTGCAAGTGCAAGTGATGCTTTTCTCGTGTTTGGTACGCAGTACGTTGCTCTGAAACGTGAGGGATACTGAGAGATTGAGAGATTGAGAGATTGAGAACGAATGGAAGATCTGCTAGGTATGATCATCCTCTAGAAAATACGAGGATTGACCGACCGCACGCAACGTTTCCCCCAGGGCCGGCTGCCTGCCTACTGACACTAACAAACAATTTGATAAGTCAGATGAAACTTAATGGCATGTTGGAAAGGAGCTGTGCTGTGCAACTTTGTGGATGTTTCAGTCTTATTCGGTAGGTGAATAGCTGCTAGATTTGGCCAGCTGGTTTGGTTCGAGAGATAGAATGGTATAGTAATGGTATAGTATACGGAGTTACTTGTTTGGTTGGTTTGAGTGATGAACAAACAAACAAATGAACAAACAAATGAACGCTTGAACGGGAAAGGGAAAGGGGCAGGGAAGGGGAATGGAAAGGGAAGGGGAAGAGGCAGGCATGTAAGAGCCCGTTGATACGAGAGGCCGAGATTAATACCGTTTGTTTTTCGGGTTGTACGAGATGGACGGGTGGGTGCAGGTAAAGTCATTTGTCTGTTCGGGGCTTTCGTTCTGTTAGGGGGGGATATATTTACTATATCTGCAGCGCTGCCCCCTAAGGTATCTCTCATCCGACATCACTCGTTCTTCCGAATTCTCATATCCATATATCTTTCTCAAGTACACAGCAAAACACATTGCACCATCCATCCATCCATCCACACTCATTCCAAACCCCATCCCATCCCACTCACTTCAGCCACTATGAAACTCACCACCGCCATCCTCGCCCTCCTCCCAGCCACTACTCTCGCCATCGCAACCCCCCGCACAACACCGCAATCCATCACGGTCAAAAACTTCACGCGCACGTTCCCGGACGACCATACGGGGGTGTATAAGTTCGTTATCGATTACCAGTTCGGGCTGCAGGCGTGTACGGTTACGGATGTGGCGGTTGGGGCCGCTAGTCATTCTTGGTATGGGGTTTTTTGTGAGGAGGTGAGTTCTGCTGTTTCTGTGATTGAAAAAAAAAAAATATATATATATATAT
>QGMF01000893.1:0-14155 GCA_007821475.1 Lachnellula arida
CAGAATCCCCCGGAACGCATCCACCCCCCCTCCACCCATCGTAAACACATCCGCAAGCCTCGCACCAGCCGGACTAGCAGCCAAGATATGGATGAAGAAATGGCGGCTATGCAGAAGCGCTTGGTGCGTCTGTGAGGGCACGCGGATGTTGAAGGATATAATGGGTAACGGGGACAGGGAGACGGTCGTTAGAGACGAGAGCGTCATGGCGCGGTAGTAGGAGGGGCGGGGGCGGGTGCTCTTGTAGGGGAGGCGGTTGGAGGTTGTGAGGAGGACGACGGGGTGGGGGAGGGAGCGCATTGTTTTGCGGAGGGCGGTTGAGAGGGGTGGTTCTGGTTCTGGTTCTGGATTCTTCGCTAGGGGTGACTCGTCTGTGGTTGTGCTGGATTCGGGTTCTGGTTCTAGTTCTGCGACTGCTGCTGCTCCTTCTGTCTGCTCCTGGCTCGATGTTGATTCATGGCGCGCTTGAATCCTGGAACTGATCGGCTGCCATTGTGGAAGCTGTTGCGACAACCTCGTTTTCGAATGGACGGGGCTGCTCAAGTCTGCAATTAGACAATCAGTATATAGAACTCCCCAGAAACACCAGAAGAAAAGAAACCAAACAAACAACTCACTTCTCCTCTGCCCAGCCCCAGCTCCAGCACCAGAACACCCAACCCTCGACCACCGATAAAACAACTCGAAGAACCCACGAGCCACGACCGAACGTCTATATCCACTGGCAGCCATCTGAACAGCAATACTATTCCTGCCCATCATGATTCCCTATCCCAATACACCACACAACCCTATTTTCCAATTACCACAAAAACGAGAATAGTTGGTTTCGTTGATTACCAAACCCCATTTCGTCGCTAATAAACCAGAAAACTTAAAAACCAATGGAAACTTTATATTGCCAGCACCCCCGGCATAGCCCGGTAACCGTATAAGCTCCGCTCCGCTCCAAAAAATAATATACTTCACCAGACCAGTACCAAACAAGACCTCACAGCAGCGAATAACGAAACACAAACATCATCCACCATGTCTCTCCCCTCCAAAACCCTACGGCGCGTCCAACTACCAGCCCGGAATATCTGCAAGCAGCAGCAAAGAAACGCAACGCTATTACAACGACCGCATATCCCGTATACGTTTACACAATGTATGTTCCTTCTGATCACTTCATCTGCTCATCTGCTCATCACCCGTCTCATGCTATGCCGCGTTCCTTCCTTCCTTTCCTTCTTTCTTTCTCGAGATACATGTTATTACACCCCAATTCCCAATTCCTAATTCCCTTCTCACCCCCCAATCCTCACCCCCATCCTCACCCCCCCAACCTCACACCTTCTAACCCCCCCAACAGTAATATCCCTAACCGACGGCTCAACATTCACGCTCCGCACCACATCCCCGGCCCCAATCCTCCGCACCACAAAAGACACGCGCAACTCGCCGCTCTGGAACCCGTCGCTCTCGTCGCTCCGGAACCAGGAACAGGATGAGGCGGGCCGGCTGCGCGCTTTTAGGGAGAAGTTTGGGAGGGGGTGGGATATAGATGCTGGGGAGGAGGGGGTTGAGGGAGAAGGGGAGGGAGAGGGAGAGGGGGGAATAGGGAGAGGGAGGACAGTTTGATGGATTTGATTAGTGGGGCTGCGGGGGTGGAAGGAGGTGGGAGTAAGGGGGGGAGGAAAGGGTGAGAGGGAGTTAGGGGAGAGATGAAGGGGATGGGGAAGGGGAAGAGGGGTTGTAGATGATGGATGGGTCACATATACCAGAGGTAAAAACTGGAATGTGTGTTTGGAGGGATGGATGGGAGTGCAAGATGTCGGGGTGGAATAGCAGTGTATAAACAAATCTGTGTAAAGAAAGGCAGGCGTTGATGAAAGATGGGATTTTCATATCATCTCATGTCAGGTGTGTGATTGGGAACAATCAACTATCTCCTACTTAATTGGGATGCATAAATAGCCTCGCTCAAAAAGGGATTGTCACAATTATTTTATGTACAGAAACATTACTTCACAATCAATCATCCTCAGTTGTAGCCACACCCGCAGCTTGCGAGTCTACACTCGTCTCACCACTCAATCTAGCGGCCGCTTCAACAGGCGGCCTGTAGAAAGCTTGGCCGTCCTCTTCGGCGTCTAGTTGCATTAGGAAGGTTTCCCAGAGTTCGATGAGCTGGTTTTGTAGGTTAGCATGATACATGGTTTAGAGATACGGGTACGGGTTATGGGAAAACAAGTACCTCTTTCTGCGCCTCAACAGCACCCTCCAAGAAAGTCTCCACAGCACTCTTAAAATCCTCCACCTTCTCTCTCTCAAACCTCTCCAACTCCGCCCTCATCAATCGTCCCATGTCCTCAAACAACAATCTCGCCTGATGTACCTTCCTCTCCGCATCCGCGACATCCGCATGCATCTGCGTCAAACGATCTTGTTGAGTTTTACCCTGTCTCAGCAGCTTTTCTTGAGTAACTCTTCGCTTTTGAAGTTCCGATTCAGCGTTGTGCCAGGAATGGTAAGCTTTCTGACGAGAGGCGAAGGCCATTTTGATACTGCCTATTAAGCGGATGTATTCGTCAATCGTGATACCGAGGGTGAGGACGTCTTGTTGCGCTTGGCGGTCGTATAGTTCTTTGATGCGGATTTGGAGGTCCGAAAGGCCTTCGAGAGGTCCGGAGAGAGTTGGTGAGAGCTCGACTGCCGACAGTGCGTGCAGGGAGTTGGAGAAGTCGCCTGCGGCTTCAGATATGCCTTTGCGTTGGATTACTACAGTGTCCATTGCTTTGAGTAAGGACTTGAGTTGGTTTTCGAGAGCATCCAGGTATATCCGGCGATCATGGAACCACTGTAAAGATTAGCTGAATTCATCACCTTGGTGGAGTTTACTCACATCATCTTGTTCCACAAACTTCCCACCACCACCAACAGAAATACCAAGTCCACTAAACATACCCTTACTTTCACCCAACCCAGGCTCTTTCCTTTCCTTATGCTTAACATCTACATTGAAAGCCTCGCTCTCCAAAAACAGCTTTAAATCCCCATCATGCTGAAGTGTGGGATGCGCTGCAGTTTTATTCAGCATCCTCTCCAACGCAGCACGCCTCGACTCTACGAAATTGGTATCAAAACGTCCTACAGCCTGTTTCTCTGGAGGAGGCGGAACTACCACGCCGGGATTATTCGCATGTAGGCCGTTGTAAAGCCATAGGAAGTCCCTGTATCGTCTCGTAACTGCAAATTCGGGCTGGCGGTAGGCTTTAGAGGTTGTCTGTTGCGTGTAAGCACCCCTCTTATAGTACATAAAGAACGACATACCTTGGTCCTAACAAGATAAACAATATGCGAACTCGTCAAATCCCCAACCTTATGCGGATCCCCCACCGTAATCTCAAAGCTCGGCTTCGCAGCCTGCTCAATACTAACACTGGGCTGCGTCTCCCTCCTCACCTGCTGGCTCTGATTCGGCTGTACTGGAGGCGGATGTCTCGCTCCTATCCCGCCAATAGGTTCGACCTCGTCACTCAGATCTGCGGAATCCAGCAAGCTTCTTCCACTGGTAGGGGGCTGTAATGTAGCAGAGGGTTGTTGCCGCACATTGTGGGTTAAGACTTGTTGCTCTTTTTGCGGCGGTGCGGGAGGCTCTTCCGATGCTGCTGCTGGTGCTTCGCCAAGGGGGCCGAGGGGGTCGTCGACCGTTTCGAGACGTACTTGGTGAGCGACTGCGCGGCGGGGAGCTCGTGCTTGGCGGCCGGAGGGGGATTTAAGGGATTGTGTTGGTTCGGAGGATTGCGGCTTGGATTTTGAGGATTCTGATAGATTTGTTAGACCAAACAGAGTGGTAGGGAGGGCCTTTTTGCCTGTGTCGTCTTCAAATGGAGTTTCTGAAGCTCCGGGCGCATTGGATGGGACGTCTGTTGGTGGATGTTAGTGTTTTCTGTGATTTCAATGGGGCATTTTAGAGAACGAACCGCCCCAAGGAGACTCTCCACCTATGTCCATGGTTGCGAATGGCAGTATTGCGCAGAGATGGGAGTGGTTGTGAGCTGTGTGTTGACGGGAGCTTTCTGTAGGTAACGAAGCTACCTAGGCTGACTGGCTGGTGAGGATTGACAATTGATGCCAAGACTTTCCGGTCGCTCAAATTGTGGAGTGCAGGGAAGTTTATCCGGCGTATACTAACAACCTCACAGAAACAATTATTCATGGAACAAGTGCAATTCGTTAAATGTTCAAAATAATGTCGTTTAGAACTGTTGCGACAAGAGTGTTATTTTGTGTGAATTAGATTTAAATGAGAGGTGTCCTCAGAAGAGAACACATCATCAATTCGCTGCCGCCTTATATCAAGAGGCACAATCTGCCTTTACCATCCATCGCCTGCTCTGCCCCATTGTCTTGCTAGAGACTGAAAGACTGTTCGTTTTATGAGCAAAGCATTTTTCTGGCGATGAGATCTGATATGGCACAATACTTCTGTACTGAAATCATGGACGTTTGACCACCTAGATATCTCTCGGACCTCAACTCCCCATCTCAACATCCCCATCCCCATCCCCTTCCCCTTCTTTTCCTTTGCCATCCCCTTCCAAAAACACCCTCGCCCTCCCCCACAATTCCGCCTCCATATCTCTCTCCACCCGTCCCCCACGACTATTCAACCACCCAATATCCAGCTTGCCCATACCACCCTCCTCCACTCTCCCCTCCTTCACATCGCCGCCCACCCTCGCACCCCCCATCGCAAACATGTCCTTTCCCTCTTTCCCCTCCTTGCCTTTCGCCTTTTCCGCCGGGATAATATCCGCTTCTTCTAAGCCCCAGATCTGGCGCTTGAGGGAAGTGTCGGCTTTTTGGAGCGTCTTGAGGTAGCTTTCCGAGGCGGATTGGAAGGCGGTGCGGCGAGAAGAGGGCGAGGATGAGGAGTCGGTCAGGGTCTTGAGGGCGAGGCCTGCGGAGTGCAGAAGGGTGGTTATGCTCTGGGGCGAGTTAGATGGGGGTGATTGAACAAATGGGGATTATGTGGGATGATGCCTGTTTACCTTGTCAATGTCATTGAGCTGTTGGATGCGCTCTGCTTTTGTGAGGGGTTTAAAGCTTGAGTCTGCTTCTGGGTTTAGTTGTGACATTGTGCCTTGTGGTTTGATCTGGGCTTTGACTACAGAAAATGTGATGATGAGAGCAGAGTGTTTTTTAATTTGCAGATGTAAAGCAGGGGTGCTCTAGACTTCAACAGCGACACAAGATTTGCGGGCCATGCGGCTCTGCGGAAAGCTCGCATTAGCGCGTACTCCACACGCACGCTTCAGAACCTCATCCGAAAAGCATCTCGTCTCTCATCACCACCCCCGCCAAATCGTCTTCTCTCATCCAACACATATATCCCCATCCTCCCCCATCTTATTCCCATTCAAACATCTTGGGGAATGTGTCGGGTCTTGTACGACTATCACCGGTGAACGAAGAGTGTTGGAGTATAGTATAGTATTGTGTTGTGTTGTATTCTACTGTACTGTACTGTTTGATCAAAAAGGGGGAACCTGAACATGTCGAATCATCCAGCCTCGGGCTCAAATGGCCCTCCCAGTGCGGGAATGGGACAGCCCATAGCAGCTGATAATCGCCCGCCGCCGGGGCAGAATATGTCGAGCCAGAATTTGAATCAGATTGTAAGGTCACGTTTTTCTTGTAATTTGCATTCTCCGTTTTCGCGAACCGTTTAAGTTGTGGATGGCGGCGGGAAGAATGTATGGTTTTGCGACGAAACCATTAAGTTCTTGGCGGTCAATAGAATCCGCGGTTCGGGATTTGCAAGCAAGCAAGCGTACGTTCGAAATCGAAACGGGAGTGAATCAAAATGGTTCTTCGAAGATGCGAAACGGGATGAATCAAAACCGCTTCTTCAAAGTCAAGCAAGCAAACTACATGCATGATTCCACAAGCGAGACCGAAAACGGTCCAGAATCAAACCAAAATGAGATTCCGAGAGGACCGCTTGTGTGAATCGGGTTTCCTGCAAATATCTTCGAATTCACCACGTCTTAGAAATCGCACTCGGTTCGACCGTCAAGCCAACTTGAGCTCAATATCCAGAAGATTCCCAACAAACAGCCAATCAATTGCATTTTTATCCCCTTTCATCATTACACTTCCATTTCAACATCTTCATACCCACCAAGACGGCTTTTGCTGTTCTGAAGCCAATAATCATGTCCTACTATCTTCCTCTTGACACTGACCTTACTCCGCAGGTCATCGAGTACCTTGTAAAAAAGGGATACAACCGAACCGAACAGATGCTTCGACAAGAATCTTCACACCTCGATAAAGAGGGCAAACCAATCCATGATAAAGTGGAAGACTTTGGGACTGTAAAGTATTCCAAGTCCTATCGACTTCTCAGTAACTGGGTTGAATCAAATCTCGACATCTACAAGGTCGGCTCTAGCAAACATCACCCCGTTTGCACAGGCTAACAAGCAGCAGTATGAACTTAACCGCCTTCTATGGCCAATGTTCGTTTACTCCTACATTAAACTTGTCCAAGATGGCTTCCCCAAAGATGGCGACTCGTTTATACGCGAGTTCGGTCCGCAATTCGAGACAATTCACCAAGATGAACTTCGAACCTTCAGCACCATCCAGCAGTCGGTACAGCTCCGGGAAAACTCCATCACCAAGCTCTACGTAGAGAACAAGTACCGCATCCCTCTCAACACCCACGTCTACTTCAACCTCATTACCTTCTTGGAATCAAATATGAAATCTGGTGGATCTGTGATTCTCTACTTGCTCCAAACCTACTGCGATATCCGAGAAACCAGCCGTGGCCCCATTGATCAATTCAGCTTCGAGGCAATCATCAATCAAGCCAACGGCATTGATGGCGAGGAGAGTGGTCTACAAGAGGGTATTCCTGGAGCTTTCACAGGCATTACCAACAAGGACATCATGTCGAATACTGTTACGCTGAAGCTGGGTTCAGTAGCCATGGACCCTGATCTGGCGGCAGATGTTCGGGCTGATCTGGAAGATGAAGATGTCAGAAATCCAGCAGACGCGGGAAGGCTATCTTTAGTCGAAGAATTCGATCGAAATATCAAGCGGGAAGACAGTGCTGATGGACCAGCTCGCACCGATATTCCTTATCCCCCATCACGAGCAAGAGACGTAACAATGGAGGTCCAAAAGATCAAGGAGAACAGAGATCGGTTCAGGATCGAGACTCGCACGGGTGGAATTGGTCCTGCTGTTTCAATTTGCATGTTCACCTTCCACAACACGCTCGACACGTAGGTTACCCAGTCTCTGTAGTCAAGATTTCACTGACATGCAACAGCATCACCTGCATAGAATTCTCTGACGACACAAACCTTGTTGCAGCTGGTACAGAAGAGTCATACGTTCGCGTTTGGCATCTACATGGCGATATCCTCAAATCTAGTCTACCTTCTGGCCCTAACGATGCTGCCCCGTCGAGTTCTCGCCGCCTCATTGGTCACGCCGGCCCGGTATACAGTGTATCTTTCTCCCCCTCTATAATAGGCCCCGATGGTAATGAGGAAGCTACTGCTCCCAGAATGCTACTTTCATCGTCCGCAGATAAAACTGTTCGAATGTGGTCTCTGGAAACGTTCACCTGTCTTTGCGTCTTCAAAGGCCACGAGGGTCCAGTCTGGAATGTCCGCTGGGGTCCATTCGGCCACTACTTTGCAAGCTGTGGCTGGGATAAGACAGTACGCATCTGGGGTCAAGATCACATCTCATACCTCCGCCTCTTGATCGGCCACGACTCAAGCGTTAACCAAGTAGCATGGCACCCAAACGGCGCATACATCTTCTCCGCTAGTGACCAAGTCGATAAGTCCGTTCGCATGTGGGCCTTTGCAACCGGCGACTGTGTCCGCGTTTTCCCCGGCCACAATGAATACATCTCCGCCCTCGAATGTGCGCCTTCTGGCAAGATCCTCGCTTCAGCCGACGCAGGCGGCACCATCATCCTCTGGGACCTAGCGAAGGGCACTATGATTAAACGCTGCAGAGGCCACGGCAAAGGTGGCATCTGGTCCCTCTCTTTCAGCGTCGAGTCTACGGTTCTCGTCTCCGGCGGCGCGGACGGCACAGTTCGAGTCTGGGACGTCGAGGTGCCTTCCGATCCATACAAAGACGGTGCAGGTGAGGTCGTTGGTACGGGTGGGCAGGCCGATGCGACAAGGATTAGTGGTGCTGCTGCGGGGTCGCAACCTGCTGCTGGTGGGGTCAAGAAGAAGAGCAAGGATACGATGATTACACCGGATCAGATCTCTGCGTTCCCGACGAAGAAGAGCCCGGTTTACAAGACGAAATTCACGAGGATGAATTTGATTATGGCTGGGGGTTTGTATTTGCCGTAGGTTGGGTAGATGGTGTGGTGTGGTATGGTGGCGTCGGTTCGTTTCTGGGGGTTGTATTTACAGATCTTTACTTCGCGGGGGCTGGATTGGGATGCGTGAGGCATGGCGTGGCGTATTGAAGAGGAGATTGGGGATATCTGCATGCGTGCTGGGTGGGCTTATGCATCCATCCTAGCTTGACTTGACATGACTTGAGATTAAAAGTATACGTGTAAACCTAAGCTCGTCCTTTTGTTTCACTTCCCACAGTCCTTTGTTGAATCGCTATTCGTCCATCTACCACTTTTTAAGCGCAGGTGGAAGTTCTTGATCTTTGCCCCTCTCTTTCTCTTTCTCTCCCCTCTATTTTCTTTAAACTCTTACCTCTATCCATTCCATTCACAGCCCGTCCAGCTCCCTCACTTCCTCTTCCACTTCCTCCCTTTCAACCAAAACCGCACCAACTCCACAACATCACCGTATAGCAACCACTATATAATATTCCCCAATTCCCTCCCTTTCACGAACCTTCAGATCTGGGAATGGATATTTCAGTCAGCAGTCAAATGGGTTGGCTTTGTGTACTTTCTTGTGAAAAGAAACGGGGGGAGGACTTTAGGGAGGAGGGGGAGGTTGGAATTAGGGTTTGGGAGTTGAGGGGGTTTAGAGGAGTTTGTGGGAGAGGGAGGTATGGGGTGAGTTGAATGTATGTGGATGCGGATGTGGAGTTTTGCTGTCAAGGAAAGGTTCGGTTGTTGGTTGGGTGAATGGTGTTTTATTTGAGGTGGCTGTGGATGTGGATGTGATGTGGTTTGGGTGTGGGTGGGTTTGAGATGGTTGGAGGGATGGGGATGTGAGGTGAGGTGAGGTGAGGTGGAGGTGGCACGTACACCGAGGCTCTTATGCTCTTCTGTCGGCATGGTCGGCATGGTTATGCTCATGTTGAAGGAAGACTCAGTTTGAGGGAGTGCGTTATATACCATTTTCACGCACGATGTTTGGGTTTTGCGGTGACTGGTGAATGGTGCGCTTTACTTTACCTTGTACGATGGTTGGAAACTTTTCAGGACTTGCTGTATGAGTAGTTGGAGAAAGGGGAATTGGTGAATGAATGAAGAATGCTGAGATATGGAGTAAAACCTCTAATAACCTGATACTTACACCGTTATCACCAACCTTTAAATTAACACGATTGTGCCGTCTCTTCACAGCTGAGCAATGCATCATAATTGGACAATGAGTATACATTACGCGAACCAGCAGTGCCTTCACGATTACGCTCTCGCTCAACTTCACTGGAGTTAATAAGCTGATGATCAATTTCAGGGTGGAGACTGCGAGTTGGGCATTAGGTAAGGTACTTAGTTGAATGAAGTGATATTTTCTGTATCGGGGATTTTGCTGTTATGTTGATTGCTGCTGTCAGGAGATGCAGTCGTTCGTTCGTTTGTTTGTTTGCGAGTTAGGATGGGATTATGTGTTCCAAGCAAGTAGGAGAGGGACTTTGATGCTGTAAATCTGGACATCACAAGGTAGATAGATAGATAGATATAGGTTGGTGCGAAAAGCACTCCGAACATCCGAGTCATCTTCCGGTTGTTTTCGCTCTAAATGTATTCTTAACGCATGAGAAGTAGGTTTGTTTTATACCTCTTCATTCCGAACTTTCGTTAGAGGCACAAGCCTAACCTAACCTGGCTCTTCATTACTGGTATTTGATCGTAACTCTGCTGATCCACCTTTCTGTGTAGTATAAATAACAAGAGGTGTTTGTTCTCTTTCGAAGTGTATCGTATTCCAAAAGATATTCGCATTTGGATTACATTTCGTTGGTTGACGGTGCCTTGCCTTTCGTGCATCCCGAATTTTCGAGTCGATGGAAACACACTGACGCCGAAGTGAAATATACAGTACGCTTTGTACAGAGGGAGTTTATATTTAAAACTGGGGAAGGTTGCTGTTGATTCCTTGCTGCTGTCAAGGAATTCCGCCGTTCGTTCGTTCGTTCGTTCGTTCGTTCGTTCGGTGGGGTGATAATATCCTGCTTGTGCTAAGGAAATATTTCCTTCCATATCTTCATGCCGCTGTTCATTTTCTCCCCTACGTCGCTCGGCACAATCCGGTCATAGCCGAAGTGCCTAACATGTTCGAAATCAAGACGGATACCCTTGGTCAGACCTTGAAGACTCAACATCTCAGCAAGACCAGTAGCCTGTTAGCAGGTCATGGATGTGATAGTAAAGGATTTCAGAGCGCCGGTAAAGTAGCTAGTATGTCTCAGGTCAGGAATCCAGAGCCCTGGAGTGAGCAGATTTTGAATTTTGCGTCCTTTACCGGAGGCTCTTTGCTGCAGAGGGGTCTTTTATAGACGTTTGACGATGATGCGATGCGCACAGCACACTTGATATACCGTGTTGTCATCCTTACTCCTAGCTTATTCTCCGTTTCGTGGATGATAAAAGATAGTGAGGTCTCATGTCTTGTGGTGCATATTCTTACTTTAAACGGGTTTGTTCTTGCCTTATTGCCTGGGTCTTGTTCCGCTTTCCCTTTCTTTTGACTAAGCTTCACGCTTCAGCCTCGGATTTATTAATAGATATATTACGTTTTGAGGTGAGTATATGGAAACCTGGACCCTTGATTTTTGAGACGCGTTGCTGTCAAGTCCGAATACGCTGTCAAGGATCTGCCGTTCATTTCCTATTCGTCTGCTTGGTGGATACACGAAATTCGCATTTTTAGACTACGTTCCTACTTTTGTTTCTTTCTCCAGAAGAGGAAAGTTGAATTGAATACAGAAGTCTCGTTTCAAGCCACAATCAGCGCTGTCTCCTGGCCTTTTTCGAATCGTTGTTAGGAACTATTAAGTCAGGGGGATATTTTATATATAGATTGAAGTATCGATAGTGTAAAAGCCCGGCTTTATGTAATATTGCTTTCGGTCCTTTCGCGTTCTTACGGGGTGTATAAAAACCAGCTGCGTCTCTCTTATTTTATTGCATATTCTCGACATTTCCAAGAGCTCCTTCGATTCACTTGGCGTTCGAGTTAAGAAAGGTTTTTTGAATAGTTGTTTTCAGGCTTGATATTATGGGCGCCTTGTTACATTAATCTCTTATTCTTAGTGTAGGTGAATGAATGGATTCTTTCTAGGGACTTACTGTCAAGTTTTCACCTGCTGTCAATGTATCTCGTAGTTCGCTGGCTAACTTTCTTGCTCTCACCTAAAACCTGTCCGTAGGGAAGTTATATTAATACTTTTATACTATTTTCCCCTGTGTATTATGGATTCGTACCTTTGTGGCCAAGAGCTATGAACGGTTTTGTTCAATCATTTTCTTCTTAAGCTTAGAGATTGCTTGGAAAGAAATCAGCAGGCTATTTATAGGCAGGAACAAGGAGTGCAAGCTTGGATTATTTAGTCAACCACCAAGTAGCTTTCTTTCCACTCGTAGTATACAGGGGTCGTTCCTTTAGTTCTCCTTTTATCTGTATCTACCTCGATAAACAAGTTCTTCTCACCTATTAGCTTTGTTTAAGTGTATTTGAAATAGAGCGAAGGTTTTTATAGAGTATAAGCTTGCCCTTGGTGTTCAAATAAATGCTGCACTTGCTGCACTTGCTGTATGCCCCGGGATGTTTATAAATGTGAACTTGGGTGTTTTTATTATAAACTTCGTAATTACTATTAATAGGTTATGATTATTAACTCTATGTCCTTCGCATACTTCGGTCTTGAAAAGTAGCTTTGTAGAATAATATTACACTCACCTTTTCATATTATTTCTTGTAGGCGATTCTAGTAGTTTGTTACGCTTAGCATCCGCCGTCACTACTTGTATATCCTTATCTGTTGGTATCACAGGGTGATCACTTCTCTCGTTCTCGTACTAGTACTAGTATTGCATACGTTATGTCTATGGTTTCATTTATGCATAGGGAGGAGTGTTCTAGCTAGGCTGCAGCAATAGGGATAACCTTATCGCTACTTAGTTATAACGCGCTAAGTTATATAACTATACAGTCTCTAAGTATTACCCTTACTTATATATATATCCTAATACTAGCAACTTCTCTTCTTATGCTAATGCTTCCTATTTAGGATAGGTGATACGATATACTCCTTTATACCTACTACTACCTATATAGTATAGGCCTTATTAAACTAAATAACTATTATATAAAAGAAAATTACTAAAGTAAGTAATAGCAAACTATATTTTAAGTATAAGTAAAAATCCTCCTCTTATGCAATTGCGCTAATAGCCGCGAGATAAGATTAAGAAACTAATAAGAAAGCAGTGTTATAAGTGCTTAGAATCTATACGTAGAAACACTTATAAGATGCGTTTTAGGCGTCTCAAATAGGCCTAGCATAGGGGCTTCTCTCCTCTCTCTCCCTCTCCCCTCTTCACCTATCCCTTAATCTAAATAGTAAGGCTATTTGTATTAATAAAGGCTTCTAAAGTATAGTTTAGGTTAGCTTTTATTATTATATTAGCTAGGTTATTATTACTATTAATCTAGCAGATCTTATAGATCTTATAATACTTATATAATTTATAAAGTCTTATAATATTAATTATAAGGCGCTTCTCTATTATTATCCCTAGCTTTATAAGGCATTTATAGAGGGAATATAAATTAGTATAGACTACTATTAGAACTAGTAGTAAGTAAAGCTATTTTATAATTATCTTAAGAGTAGAGTTAACTATAATTATAATATCTACTCCTCTTACTATACTATAGATCTCTAAGGCTAGGACGCTTCTAGTAACTTATTTGCTCTTAGTTAAGCTCTAATAGATAAGGTTGCCTTTTATTATAAACCTATCTATTTCTATTATTTTATTTACTATAATAATAATGTAACTAAGCTAGGAACTTAAATCTTTATTATTAGCAAATAACTTATCTATAAAGATATATAACTTAAGCTTCTAGAGGTCTAAAGCAATATAATTAAAGCTATAGTTAAGGTTCTTTATCTACTATTTAAGGTGCTTATTAAGCTTATTAGTCTTATTAATATCTAGATCCTAGTATTATACTATAACTAAAAGGTTAAATATAGCTTCTAGTTAATAGATTAATAAAATATAACCTCTATAAGCTTATTACTAGATATAGACTTGCTTATAGTTATCTATTTTCGTATTAATAAGTATAAGCTTCTTCCCTTACTCCTTCTAATATAGAGCGACCTTACTATTACTTATCTTTATTAATACGCATCTATTAATATTAGCTTCTACTTAGGCTTTACTATAAGCTTTACTTTCTTAAGCTTAATATCCTTAAAGTTTATAAATGCCTTATCTACTAAGATAATTATATTATCTATCTATATTCCTACGATACTAAATTTATTATCTAATTTAGTAATAAGGAAGTATAAATTATAGGTTAAGGTCTTTATCTAGAGGTTCTCTTTATAGTGCCTATTATAGGTCACCTACTAGTAAGTTCCTAATTCTGCGATGCTATATAGAGGCTTTAAGACGATTATAATTATTTTTTTAAGGAATAAATAATAAAGTTCTAGTAGTAGTTTTATATAAATCTTTTATGCTAGGAATAACTTTAATTATAGGTAAGCTTAAGTAATATCTCTTAAAAAGAGCTTAAACTCCTTTTCTATTATATTTATTAATAATAGTATTAAGGTAATAATTACTTACTAGCTAACTTATTAAATTATTAGTAATTATATTAAGATCTCCTCTTTACTACTATTACTATAACCTATAATAATAAGTCTAGTCTTTTTAAATAGCAAATCT
>QGMF01000894.1:0-14158 GCA_007821475.1 Lachnellula arida
ATTAATATTATACCTATAAAACCTAATTAATAGTGTTACAGCGCTGGAGGTTGTAACCATGATAACACATGACTATACCACGTGTGCTCCAAGCGAAGTTGGTATAAAACCACTTCTCTGTTCTTGATACCAAGCTTCTCTCTTTAGCTTTGTATTCTAAGTTACAAATCGACATTACGCTTCCCAGTTGAGGCCTCTTTTCTCGTGCTGTTACAAATAGCTATATCTTAACTATATCTTTAGTATATAATATATACCTATAACCTAGATATATAACTAATAATATATAAGCTCTAACTTCCCTAACTACTAGCCCTGCTACTACTATATCTACTACTATATCTATATCTACTATTGCTCTAGTAGATTCTATAACCTCTATTTATAAATCTATAACTAATAATATATAGCCTATTATCTCTGCTGCGCCTACTATTATCTTAGTAAGTCCTATAACCTCTATTATTAAATCTATAACTAATAATATATAGCCTAGTATTCTAGCTAGTACTTCGCCTATTACTACTACTATAGGTTTTATAACTCCTATTCTAGATTTATAACTAATAGTATATAGTCTATTATAATTAATAACCTGCTAGGCCCCGCTAACCCATCTAATACTATTATGTAATTAGCTGCTCTTCCGTGCCTCTAACTCCTTATAGGCTATAAGGGCTATATTATTAAAACTAACTATACCTCTAATATAAAGGCATAGCTTAGTTAGATAACTAGCTAAGTTATATAATAGCCTTATAAGTATTATAGTTATAGTTATAAATCCTAGACCTTATATATTACTTTTATAGGCTACTTTAGTAGTAGTTGCGCGAACTACTATTATAGTAGTAAGGTAACTTAGTGTTCTTTCTATTAGTAACCTATTATTAAACTTATAGACTATTATATTACTAATATATATAAGCTCTACTACTATCTCTACTGCCCCTACTATTACTGCCTCTACTACTACTACTCTAGCTATTATTTCGTCTTACTCTTATTACTAAAAGTCTATTCTAGCTCTAGCCTCTTCTTTAATAGCGCTCTATTACCTTTCTTATTAGGCTCGCGGCTTGAACTAGGTTGCTCCTAGTCCTTATATAGTTAACTAAGTCGCTCCTAGCAAAAATAAAGTTAGTAAACTTAAAGTCTATAAGTAATTCCTAACTAATTCCCTTACTTTATAAATAAATCTTATATATTATATAGGTATTCTATTCTAACTTATACTAGCAGCTCGTGCCTATAAGCATGCTAAGCTTTATAGATAGTTAGTAGCATTATATATAGAGGAGGTAGATAAGTTAGAGGAGAAAGAGAGAATAGTTTAGCGCTAGGAGAGGATAGAGGATAAGAATAATATAAATAAGGATATACTAGTAGTAGTAACTTAGAAGAGAAAGGGAAAGGTAATAAGGCAGAAATAAGAGGTAAGCTAGGACTTATATAATTTAATTAAGAAGAGTATATAATTATAAATCCTATAATAGGTCCCTTATATAGGATATATAATATATAGTAGCAAATAGAAATAAATAATAACCTAAAAACTCTAACTCCTAACTTATAAAACTTTAACTTTAAGCTATAAGTAAAAAAACTTAAGTTTATTATAAGTTCTATAATATCTCTAGAGGGAGAAGAATATATAAACTACCTATAGATAATATCTATAAAAACTCTATATAGTACTACTTATAATAGAAGATAAGTATTTATAAATCTAACCTAACTATATTAAAAGACTACCCTTAAGCCTTATTAATAGTTATTATAAAGCAAATATAAACTAGAAACTACTTATAGATTAAGGTAAAAGTAAGATTCTTCTTATCTAAAGAGAGTTTAATCTAAGGAATTATCTATAGCTCCTTATTAAAATCCTCTCCTATTAGATATCCCTTAATATAATAGTTTTATAGCTTTATAATTACTATATAGGATCTATTATAAAGACTCTCCTTCTAATTTAGATTCTATAAAAGTATTATAAGTATACTAACTTTAAGACTTAGCTAAGAAAGTAGTAAGAATATAATCTTAATACTTTATAAGTACTTAACTAGAAGCTTATTAATACTTTTCCTTTCTTCTAAGTCTATAGTCTCAACTAAGTTATAAGTCTATAAATAACTAGGAAAATAGTTAAGAATAATTAAGTTTAGCTTATTTATAAATTAGTTAAGAAAGGAGAGAATAATATAATAATAAAAGGGCAACTTAGCTATAAGAGGGCGGAAGAGTAGCTTATTAGAATATACTTTATAAATAAGTTCTAGTATTTTAGATATTTATAAGATATATTTAAGGAGCTCTACTATACTATTTAGCTTAGACATATAGGATAACTAGCTAATCCACTATATAAAGTGCTAATCTTCTAGGCTAGTAGTATTATAGACCTATATATTTATCTATAGGTATAACTAATAGAGCTATAGCTATATAAATAACTACTATAAGCATGCTCCTATAATATCTACGCGTGAGCCTTATAGAATAACTAGTAGAATCTGCGCGAAATCCCTGCTAAGTAGAACTAGCACGCTACTAAAAAGTAGATTATCTATAATAGACTATAAGTTAACTAATAAGCAGTAGACTACCTTAAAGTAGTACTTATATTATATTAGAACCTTATTCTAGATAATTAGATTAATATTCTTTAGTTCCTTAGCTAGTATACTTAACTTTAAAATAGAACTAATAAATATCTTATTTAGGTTAATTAGAATCTTAAATTAAGAATAAGAAGTCTACCTATTAGATAAAAGCAAGGCTATAATACCTATAAAAGCTATATAAAGCACTTATTTCCCTTAAGCATAGAAGTAGTAATAGAGAGTCTTATATAAAAAGGTCTTTCTAGTCCTACTAGAGCTCTAAAGGTAGAAGTAAGCTATTTGCAGATTATTTATAACTACTTAAGTAATTATCTAAAAGCAAGCCTACTAATCTATATTAAGCTATACTTATATCTTAGCTATCTAGTATTAGTTTATAGCCTATTACTCTCGCATAACTATATCCTAATTTAGAATAGACTAATTAAAGACATTTTCTAGGAGAGTAATATCTATAAGTAACTACTAGAGATCTATTAGCCTAATAGTAATATACTATAGACTATAGTTATAGTATAGATCCGCAAGGACTAAGGGAAAAGAGGCAGGTATATTTTAAAGGCAATAGAGTAAATCCTTATAAAGGGGAATATAGTAGTAGGTCTAAAGTATTAATAGGTTAGCAATTATATTCTAGTAAAGGCTAGTTAAGAAAAGAGTCTATAACCCCTATCTAGAAGTGAAGAGAACTACTTTATTAAAGTAGAAGTACTACTCTTAATTATTCTTAGCTATTCTATAAGTAATATAAGCTATATAGTAGGTTAGGTAATAGATATTATTAATAAAGTAGAGATCCTTAAAAGACTAAGGCTTATAGACTATAGTTAAAAGGAGCTATAAATAGAACCGCTTATCTAAAATAGAACTATAGTAATATATTTAGCTAATCTTTATACTAAAACCTTATTAGCGTATCTACTATAAATACGTTTTATTATTCTAGACTAATTAACCTAGGAAATCTAAATATAAGTACTACTAAGTAACTTAAACTACTTATTATAGAGAAAGAAAGCTATAAGCTTTAACTAAGAGCGCTTAACCTTATCTATAAGCTAAGAAGGAGTTAAATTAGAGGTAAAGTAGACTATATACTAGCTAGAAAGGTAAACTAGTAGGTGCTTAATAAGGGGATACTACCTATATATATAGAACTTAAGGATCTGCTAGATAGCTTCTATAGGACTAATATAGCGCCTAGAAATATATTATTCTATCTTATTATTAGTAGAACTAATTATTATAGTAGTATAGTCTATACTCTTATATATATACTTATAGATATACTTAATTACCTAGACTATAGCGCAAATCTTATAGTTTAGGTAATAGCTATACTTCTATAAGAGATATAGATTATATAGAACTACCTAGCTATTATCTAAAGTAATTAACTTACCTAGATAGTCTAGTTTTAAGACTATAAAAGTATTACTATTCTTCTAATAGTAATATTAAGAATAGTAGTTTTTATAGATAACTATAATAGGTAAAAATAGCTTAGGGAAACCCTTTAAATATCTTAATAGACTAGTTAGGGTTACACAGGTTATATATAGAGCATTTAGATTATATTCCCTATATAGTTCATAGATTATATAGCTAAGAACTAACTTATAGATCCTAGGACCCTAGTAAGGCGAAGGGAGCTTAGTATAAACTACTTTATTAATATAATTAGGTGTAATAAATAGGGTATTAGCTATAAGCTAGAGAAGAGTATATATATAAGGGAGACTACGCTTCTAGTACTTAACTAAATATATATAAGCTTAATATAGACCGAAAATGCTATTTTTAAGTTCTATAAGAAATGCCTTAAACTTAAAATAAAAGATATAGGCAACTAAATCTAGGCGGTTAGTAGGTTATTAACCTAGATATAGATTCTAGACTATCTCTAGCTATTAGGATTAGCTATAAAAGTAAGAAAAAAGGTTAGTATTTTATAGTATTATATAATAGCTATAGAGTCTTAAAATAGCTACTATATAAAGCGAATACTACTTGTAAAACTTAATAGAAGTATAATCTAATAGCCTAGATTAGCCGTGTCCATATCGGCAGCGACTAACTAGTCCTATAACCTGTTATATATATCTATATAGATATTCTACTAATAGGTATATAACTAATCTAATATTATAGCTTTATAAGAGGCAAATGCGTTAATATAGTACTACTAGAATAGTTAGTAAGCGCGGAAGAGATAGGAGTATTTGATATTATAGATATATAAATAGAACCTATAAAACTAGAGTTATTCTAGATAAGTCTTCTTTTATTTAAACTAGTTAGAGTATAGCTGCATCTTATAGTGCTATCTATAATTGCTATAGAGAAAGAGAAGAATATAGTATAAAGGCATATATACTATATATAATAAGTAGATATAATTTAATAGTAGCTCTTAACCGCGAGGGTTATAGATTACTAGGAGAATATTATAGTAGAATGCACCTTTAAACTTATCTAATAAAATGCTTATAATCTTATTACTAGTTAGTAGATTCTCTTACTAATAATCTATACCTAATTTTATAATAAGATATATTTATAGATTAATAGCAAGTTAAAACTTGCTACTAGTAGGCTCTACTAGGCATTTATAGGCGGTCTAGTAAAGTAGTAGGAAAGGATTATAGTTTATAAGTATATATAAAAGGTTTAGAAGAATAGTATAATTAAGATTTAGGTGCTAATTAGCTTATATATCTATAGTATAAGTAGAATTATAAAAGAAGAGCTAGGTAAAAGCAGGTATAGTACTATTTTTAGGCTATAGTAGCCCTTAGAGATAAAAAGCTCTCTATAAATCTAAAAACACTAAACCCTCTCTTAGAGCCTAATCTGCTTATCTAGATAATAGCTAATTAAAGTAAAAGTAAAAGTAGAGTTATACTTATAGATATTAGTCTAGAATATATATACTTATAAAGTAAGATTATCTAAAAGTGATTATAACTTACGTAAAGAAGACTATAACTACTCTAGTACCTTATCTTTAAGTATATAGCATTTTAGGAACTACTTCTACTTATTCTCCTCGCTTTACTAATAGACCGCTTAGTAGTATTTATATTCTACTATAAAAGGACTAATATAATACTCTAGAAAGTTAGGATTAAACCTTAATATAAATGCAACTAGCAAATAGATTTAATTATACTCTTATCTCTTATAATCTCTTCTAGCTTGCTCCCCTCTCTCTATAGTAATCTCCGCGGCCCTAGTAGCCTAAGCGGCCTTAAGTTTATCTAGTAGAAGGTTATAGTTAAGCTATAAATATCTTATAAACTATTAATTATTTATATCTATATCCTCTTAGTCTATAATAGTTTATATAAGCTTAGATTAAGTCTAATAGATATTCGGGTCTATATTTATAATAGATTATTAGCGCTAGCTATCCTATAAGAAGAAAAGTATTAGAAAGAGTAAGGAAGAGAAAAGGGAGAAAGTATATAGTATTATATATAGGTCTTATACTAACTACTAACCTGCTATAAAGGAAAGTCCACTGCTAGGCGTATCTAGTAATACCTACTATACTATTATATAGGAGATAAATCTATAGTAGAAATAGATATATAAAATAGAAAAAGGTAAAGAGAGAGGAAAAGAGAGAGGAAAAAAGAGAAAGCAAATAAACGTATCTCTTATATTAGATATAGGTCTATTATAGGTCTATAAAATAAGAGTCTAAGCTCTATATCTAAGCTTTATATATTAGGTATAAATTATAAGTATAGATCTTTATAGCAAGTACTAGTACTTTTCTTCTACTCTAGCTTTTACTTTTGCTTGCGATATCTCCTCTAGATATATATATAATATATAGACTAAACATAAGCATATATATGCGGACTAAATCTAAACCTAAACACGTATATATAGACCGAATCTAAACCTAAGTATATATATATAGACTAAATCTGATAAAATCTAGGGTTTTAGGCCTTTATAGACTAGAAAACCCTTAGGAGATTTATTAGAGTTAATCTTTAGCTTATACTAGGCGCTAGGGGTAAAGGTATACTTAGTATATATTAGCGTTATTACTTGAAGAAGACTATATAATAATGCTAATATATATAAGCTCTAACTAAGTATATATTACTAAGAGTAATAGTACTCTTAGCAAAACCTCTACCTTAAGAGAGGCTACTATTAGATATTAGTTATAGGTTAATAGAGGGTTATAGATTAATAGAGGAAACTATTATATATACTATAGATAGCAGTATACTAGGTAACCCTTAGATAGACTAAAAACTTTTCTGCGGACTAAAAATAAATACTAGCAAGGATTATATAGTATATTATAATCTATAAAGCTATATAAACTCTTATTAGAGCTATAAAGAATTAGTATTTAGTAGTAAGAAGAAAATTAGACTTGTAAAAGAGAGAGATATATATAAAGCTTTATATTAAAGCCTTCCTCCCTTTCCTCCTCCTTCCCTCTATCCCCTCTTCTCCCTCTCTTATAGGTATAAAAAGGAAAAGCAATAATAAAAAGAAAGAAGAGAAGAGAAGTAGAAAGTAGGAAGAAGAAAAGGACACGTAGCAAAAATAGGGTAGAGTGGGTCTACGGGCCATAACGTTACAAAAACGGGAGAAAACTAGGAATAGGTCTACGGGCTGTAATAATCTAGACGTTAGGGCGAAAAATATAATAGAAGCGAGTGAGAATCGGCAGAAGTCCGGTACGTGATTTTCGGGACTACTCCGGGCTGTTCTTCCAATATATATAGACTTCGCACAGGCGTAATAACTCCGCCCTCCACAACTCCACCATGAAGAGCTGGAGAACTTTCACCTCCATTTCTGTCTTGCGCATAATGTAGTAATGTCTCCATTAAAGATCGTGAGCACCGCTTGTTATACCAGAACCAGAGGTGCATCCTGAGGAACGAGAAGCCCCCGTCACCTGAGCAGTCTACGCAGCCTGCGCAAACATGGATTTGAAGCACTCCGATGGGATGGACCGATGGGATGGACAATAGAAGAGGAGATCGAGTTTTTTGATGTTAGACACCCCCACAAGTCTTCCGGCTCACGCGCTCACTAGGGACGTAGGCATAAGCTCATGCATGACTTTTGATTTGCTAACGAGCGTATGAGTGAGCGAGCGAACTCAACATATTATTCTTCTTTTCCACCACCTCTTCCCAGACCTAAAAACGCCCCCGATACTACGGTCCTAAGCCCATGACTCCCAATATTCAGCGAGACAGATCATCTTCCAACAAATGCTCACTTCTGAGCCTTGTTGCCAGCGTTGCCGGCAGAGGTATTTGATCCAAATCCACCGGCTCCTGCAGCCGAGTTGCTGGAATTCGCATGTTTGTCGCCAGCAGATTGGGCACGAGATGCAAAGCCTTTGCCTGACATATCACCCCCATTCTTAGCCTGAGGATGTCGTTAGTATGTGTTAAGGTACTTGGGTGGGAGGGACTTGCTTGCGTAGATTGGATTCGCTGCGCCGCGTCCTTGGTCATTCCCTGATTGTTGGGCATTTTTGAAGAAGCGTTGGAGGTGGCTGGGAGTAAGACTTTTTTGAGAGTTCTTGTTGGAGATGAAATCGTTTGTGGCTTCTGAGAATGATGGGGAGTGGTGATGATCAGTCGAAGATGGCAGTCGAAGAGAGCTAGGAGAGGGATATATATAGGACGATGGAGGAAAGACTGTTTAGCATCGGAAGGGCCGGGCCAACTTCTGCTCCTTTTTCACGAGAGCAATACCGAGTTTCGTACCCCACCAATAGCTCATCTTCAACAAGTTTCGACTGCGAGTTCCCGTCGAATCCAAACCTGCGATGGATGTAGAGATAAAAGGATCTTCAAAGCACAAGGTACATATGGGTGGCGTTTGAAATCAAGGGTCGCAAAGCATGTCCCCGAGTAAATGGATGGTCAGCATGTGTGATGTGGCGGCCAAGAAACGGGTGTCCCACCAATGATACTTCTTAAATTTAAGGTTGTTTGCTATCTTGATAGAGTGAGATGTGATAAAGTTTCGCGATTCAAACAGCTCCCTGCACATGTCAAAGATCGGACCAGCATATTCAGGTACTAACCCGTCATCCATGCTTTTCCTGAGTCATGTGGTTGCAACAGAACTTTTGAGATCTAGGGGTCTTTAATTTCTTGAAATGCGATTGGGGAGCGTGTGCACATGCAAGTTTTGATGTAAAGTTCGAATTCGTAAAACTCGGGCTCTTTCCCAGTATGCCCTGGAGAGCTCAAATCTCGAGTGCCCATTCCCACCAAGCAACTTCTCCCAAGTCAGAGGCTTTAGGGGGTGCTTGGCAGCATGCACCGTAGGGAATAGAACAGGGCACAGAACACTAGTACTCGGAGTGCCACACCCATTCTGCTTCCATGGCGTGATTGAGATCACAGTTTGATGGTGTTTTGCAGAAAGATCGAGGGAGTGAAAGTCTAGATCTCATGCAACTTGGATTCTGATTCCGGAAGGGTTTCTGGTGCTCGATCTCAACCACCCGATAGGTTCAACAGAAAGACAGCGTTTCACTGAAAGCTCAATCAATACAAGTTGCTTCTGCAAGTATCCTGATGGAATGACCTCTCTATTACATCGTCCCAGGCCTAATAAGTCCGCCGAGAGGTCCAGTCTAGGAAGGTGACAACGACTCTGAAAGCAGCAAAGCAAGCTCCCCTTTCCTCGGTCTACTTAGGATACTTCTCTATATTAATTTTGAAAACGTGATGACTGCCAGCCTCACCTGTAACCGAGGCTCCAAGCAAGAATAGACTACCGTAAGAGACATGTAGGTAGCTCTAAAAACTTACTGTACAGGATACAATGGTATCATGACTTTTGGAAACTTGATTGGTTGTATGTAAAGAAAGACATAACTTTGAGCACTTGGCATTTCTTCTGAAGTAGAGCTTCTCTACCATCTCGAGCTGTTCCGAAGAACGCATTTGGAGCCCATGTGGAAATTCCAGCGCAGTTGGATAGAATCCGAGCTACGGGCTTCGTAGAATACCTTGCAGGCTTCTGGTATGGTATTGTTCAATCAATGCTGGGGAAAAAACCCCCCACCCGGCTTACCCGGCCCCCATGCTCTCGTTGCGGCTTGCACTGGAGGATTACTTCCAGCAACGCGGGGAAAGATTTATGATTTACACGCTTGGTAATATCTGCTAAGAGGAAAATCATGGATCTATAAAACTGCTAACAGATCAAAGAGTATGACTCAATTTCTTGGACTTAGACTTAGAGAGAGGAAAAGGAGGCGAGTGTGATGCCTCCCGCACTAGCTGAGGGGTAAAGAGACCGGCAGAGCATATATATTTTGCAAACGCATATAAGCATTGAAAGCAGTATCCGCTGCGAAAAAGTTATGCTTATCGATGAGGGAAAGGAAAGAAGGTCGATTTATAAGAACGAGGAAGAGGGGGAAGCGAGTTCGGAGATGTCGTTGTCGACGCCGCAAGGCTGAAAGCTCGGACAATTCCTTCTGGTGCGGTGCTTCGTTTCAAAACATGGTACAAAGTAAGCGCCTCGATGTTTCAAGGCAATGATAAATCGTCTCATGTCGAGAACATGGTGCCAAAGGTCTGAAATCCTCTCTTCTGCTTCTTCTTCTTCTTTTTTGATCCTCTCTCAGTAATCTCCATAATCGTTATTTCCATCGCATCGTCAGTCAAAATGTCCTACCAACCGCGCAGTCAAGACCTCTCCTGGGCTAAGCCCCTCTCCATCGACCTCTTCCTCAAGGTCCTCAATGTCACTTTCCTCCATCCCTTCGTGGCGTGGATGCTCCCATTATGTATGCGGGCGCAAGCTATGTCATGGTGGCATCCTGCGATGCAAGTTGTCATCGGATACGCCTCTCTCTTAACCGCCCTGTTCTTCCTAAACATCCTTAACCGCCAGATCGCATACTCGAAGCCACGCACGGTAGATTTCTCCGAGGAAGTCATTGTGATTACGGGGGGCGCAAGTGGCCTGGGGCTTTTAATTGCGGAGGTCTACGGCATGAGGGGTGCTACGGTTGCGGTGCTAGATGTCAAGGATTTGGAGTCGGGAGAAGCGAGAGGAGTGTCGGTCTACAAATGTGATGTGGGAGACAAGGAACAGGTAGCAAAGGTAGCAGTTGAGATTGAAAGAGATGTCAGTATTGTTATAACTTTGAATGTTCCCTATTAACAATTTGCAGCTTGGTACTCCGACAATCCTTATCAACAACGCCGCAATCGTTAATGGGAAACCCCTCCTCGACCTCTCAATCGAAGAAATCGAGCGCAACTTCCGCGTAAACCTTCTCTCCCACTTTTACACTCTCAAGAGTTTCCTCCCTGGTATTATGCGAGCCGGACAAGGTACAATTGTCACCATCTCGAGCGTTCTTGGCCAAATTGGTGCCGCTCATTTGAGTGATTATACTGCCGCGAAGGCAGGAATAGCAGCTATGCACAAATCTCTAGTAGCGGAGCTCAAGTCGACACCAAATATCAAGACCATACTTGTATCTCCTGGCCAGTTGACTACTCCTCTCTTCACTGGCGTCCAGACTCCCAATTCATTTTTTGCTCCCGTATTAGAACCGGTGGACGTTGCGAAGGAGGTCATTGCTGCTATTGATGGGGGAAGTAGCACAGAGCTGGCAATGCCACTGTATGCACGATGGATAGACTGGATGAAGGTCATGCCCGTGGGTGTACAGGCTATCATGCGCAAGATGTCTGGTGTTGACAGCGGTATGAAAGGCTTCGTGGGAAGAGGGGCAGGAGAGAAAGAACCTCTAATATAATGAAATAGATGATCTTGGTGCTGGCGCCGAGATTACACTGTAATTAGCTATACCGCAAAATGTAATGTAAAACAGTCAGGTGGATTTTTCCTTTGCACAACTAGAGATATCTCCAAGTGATTCAAGGTCAAGGACTAAACATATGTTTTTTGAATTGGCCGAAACTCCCAACCGAGCCTCATTTAATCAAACTTTCAGAGATTGTTTAATATCAGAAGAGACGGCCGCATAGTGATTATTTTGAGACCATTGAAGCTGGCTGCTGGGCAGTCTTGACGACCCCTGGATCACGTGCTCGACGCGAAAACCTTCAAAAAATTGGAAGACGCGAAACTGCCTGGACAGCAAGCTCTACGAAATTTCAACCTCATTCCACAAAATCATCCGACGGCCAGATTTCGATATCTATACAACTACATAGCCTTCGGTAGCGAGTTACAGAGTGAACCTTCAAGATGCAGGCTCCCGTGGTGGTTATGAGTAAGTTCTAAAATCAAACAAGCTTGGGGCTCTGGAAGCTCTCCCCAACCACAACTTGAAGTACTGATGGATCTTTGCAGACACCCAAAATGGGGACAGACAAACCGGAAGAAAAGCACAGATGTCCAACATCACCGCAGCGAAAACGTAAGCTCAACCAGCAAGCCTCGAGCTCTCATCAGGCGACGGAAGATCAGAAGCTTATAAACAACAGTGTTGCAGATATTATCCGATCATGTTTAGGACCAAAGGCTATGCTGAAGATGTTGTTGGATCCTATGGGAGGTATCGTGTTGACAAATGACGGCCATGCCATCCTGCGAGAAATCGAAGTCTCACATCCAGCGGCGAAGAGCATGATCGAGCTCAGCAGAACACAAGATGAGGAAGTTGGAGATGGAACTACGACTGTTATTATTCTAGGTACGGACTACAACATGGAAGATTGGAACAGCAGCTAACATCATACAGCTGGAGAGATGCTCGCACAAGCACTCCCCCAATTAGAGCGAAATATCCACCCGGTTGTGATCATCTCCGCCTTCAAGGCCGCCCTGAAAGACGCCCTCGAGATCATCGACGAGATTTCCCTTCCAGTCGATATCAACGATGACGAGGCCATGTACCAACTAATCTCCTCGTCCATCGGCACCAAATTCGTTTCCAGATGGTCAACCCTAATGTGCAATCTTGCACTGAAAGCTGTTCGAACTGTTACATTTGATGCAGGTGGTGGCAAGAAAGAGGTCGACATCAAGCGTTACGCAAGAGTTGAGAAGGTACCGGGTGGAGAGATTGAGGATAGCAGAGTTCTGGATGGTGTTATGGTCAACAAGGATATCACCCACCCCAAGATGAGGAGAAGAATAGAGAATCCCAGGATTGTTCTTTTGGATTGCACGCTGGAGTACAAGAAGGGAGAGTCTCAGACGAATATTGAGATTAGCAAGGAGGAGGACTGGAACAAGATCTTGCAGATTGAAGAGGAGCAGGTTAAGCTTATGTGTGATTCTATTCTTGCGCTCAAACCGGATTTGGTCATTACAGAGAAGGGTGTCTCTGGTAAGTTTAAGTTTTCTAATTTCAAAGGCCTTGCTAATATTCCTAGATCTCGCTCAACATTACCTTTTGAAGGGCAATGTCACTGCTCTCCGCCGTGTCCGCAAGACAGACAACAACAGAATAGCTCGTGCTACAGGAGCAACAGTCGTCAATCGTGTGGACGATCTCCAAGAGTCTGACGTAGGAACTCAATGCGGTCTTTTCGAAATTGAGAAGATCGGTGATGAGTACTTTACTTTCCTCACCAAGTGCAAAAACCCAAGAGCATGCACAATCCTCCTCAGAGGCCCTTCGAAGGATATCTTGAACGAGGTTGACCGAAATTTGGCTGATGCCATGGCCGTTGCCCGAAACGTCATGTTTCACCCAAGACTTTCGCCCGGTGGTGGTGCTACGGAAATGGCAGTTGCTGTCAGGTTAGGTCAGCTTGCTAAGAGTATCGAGGGCGTTCAACAATGGCCATACAAGGCTGTTGCTGAGGCTATGGAAGTCATCCCAAGAACTCTGATCCAGAACTCCGGAGCCAGCCCCGTTAGAGTTCTCACTGCGCTGCGTGCCAAGCATGCCGAGGGTCAAAGCACGTGGGGTATTGATGGTGACAAGGGATCACTTGTTGATATGAAGGAGTATGGTGTTTGGGAGCCAGAGGCTGTCAAGTTACAGAGCATTAAGACGGCTATTGAGGTATGTCAAACGCATCTTTCTTAATTTCCTGATACTAATCTATTATAGTCCGCTTGCCTGCTTCTGAGAGTGGATGATATCTGCAGTGCCAAGGCTGCAAGACAAGCTGGAGGCGGTGGTGCTCCAGGTGGAGGAGAGGAATAAATGTCTTTGATGCAATGTCAGTGTATGAAAAGCAATGATAATATGGCGCGGCATACCCTTGTATCATAGTATAGAAGCTCGGGGCAATGCATGCGCGAATTTCATGCCAAAAGAATGCTCATCCGCCCTACATATGCAGCTCTGAGACGACTCTAATAATGCGTGACTTTTATGCCCACGTAGCTTCATATGGTCAGATTCCATATCTGTTCAATCATCATCATCATGAATAATAACCCCCGGCTGCTCCACACCCTTCATCTCATCGTCCTCCTTTCCCTCACCCCCATACGCCTCCGTACTGCCCACGTGGACACGAGGCTTAATTCCACCACCGGTACCATTCTCCCCCTTTGCCTCTCCACCC
>QGMF01000895.1:0-14156 GCA_007821475.1 Lachnellula arida
TGCGGAGTGACAGCTCTAAACTTTATTTAGAAAGAGGCTTATATATATATATATATATATATTATGAATATTTCTACATATGGAACGGAGTTACGATACATGCGCCACCAACACCCAATCATCCGTGGTACCAAGAGACCAAGCCCATAGAGAACGGATTTAGCGGAATTAGCGGACTTATATTTTCGCTCTTGCCGTATATATTGTGATAGTAGCCGCGGGTTTATAAATTCTAGCATATAGGCCGTCTACTCGGGGTGGGATTCTCACCAGTCCGAATGTAAGGCAAATACGCGAAAACAGGCAGAAAATCCCTAAAGACTTTATATTACAAGGATTATGACTTTTTCTGGAGCCTTATTTATAGGAAGCTTTATAGAAAGGATATCTTTATAATAATTAACTTTCTCTTTCTGTATAGATAAGTAAGTAAAAACGATCTTAAACGCTTACTTGCTAGTAATCTAATTCTTCGTACAAGCACCTGCACGTCTGGTTTGAACCCGGCTTAATAACCGCTACCGCTTTCCTTGAAGCATATACTAATATCTCCTGCTTTTTAGTTCTTAGTTTCGGCCGGGTACAACCCCAGGTAAGTATTCCTCTCACGAAGATATCCAACTCACGGACAAGTGGCAGTATCCCCCACGTCTCTCGGAAGCACGTTCTTCCCCCTCCTCCTCCTTAAAATACCCACTAACTTCTCTTTCACAGACATCCCAAATTCTGTCACCGTAGAACTGCCCACATCCAATTTCCCGCTCCGACTTTCAGGTTCACTTCCACTTCCAGCCGCATCCCCAATCTTCGAGTCCCTGGCTTTGCCAACCATGATCCTGGTTTGTTTCGCACGCCACACTCCCCAGGAGAGGACGATTATCATGGTGATTATTGTCAGGGGGGCAGTGATGGCCCAGTAGAACCAGTAGTGGGGTGTTGTGATTTGGTCAAGGGTTGGAGCTTGCCAGTTGAAGAGGGGCATTGCGAAGAATGTCTGGCGAGTAGGTCAGTATGTGCGGAAGCAATGATAGGATAAAAGCTTACCGCGACAAAGGTACCGGGTAGGAAGAGGGTAGTCAGGAAGGCGATGATTTTCATAGAAGAGCTGTCCTGCTTACTGGCCGTGGCAAGCTCTCTCGAATCTTTGGCGAGGCTAATGTTGACATTAGTATCCGCTTGGGCAATGAGGTTGAATAGCTGTGAGACTAACGTATCAGCGTCTGGCATAGATGTATGGTCTGAGAGTCCGTACCACGGTCTGCTGAGACTGCAGGCGTGTAGCCATGTTGCCATACAAAAGGACATGCTCGACGGAACTCAGTATATACTCCAACCGATCACTCAATCTCAGCGAATGCGCTCGTAACATGTGCTGACTATCGCCAGGCAAATCTGTATCCAAACGCTTGAGGTTCTTCATGCAAGACTGGATATCCATCTTGGTCACCAGGGCACCCCCTTGGCCTAGCGAGTATCTTGAATGTATCTTGCCTAACTTCTTTACAAGCTCATGGTAATCTGGATTTCTCGGCCATTCTTTGTCACGAAGCCATGTCGGGAGGCCCATTTGATGCTCTACGGCCGTCAGTGACCAGTGGGATTCATTGATATCAATCATCATACAGTCAACCCCCGATTCAAGAAGTGAGATAGGGATTAGGAGAGGATGAGGGCACGCGAGGAATTGATAGTGTAGATCCTTGAGAGTTCCACCACCACAGCAATTCTTGGAAGAGGTAATAATATAGCCTTTGGTGATATTGGTAGAGGGGTCGTAACGAAGGATTGATGACGTGAAGGCAACAATTGCTGGCTTTCTAGTAACGAATACTTAGTCAAGCATTAGTTTAGCTATTAAATTTGAGATTCGACGCTTACTAAAGCTCCCATCATCTTGAAGGAACATACCACAGCCACCAGCTCGTCTTGATTGAAAATGCAGTTCCACCGGAGGAAGACCGAAGGCCTTGATTATTGCTTCGAAAGTCTCACTCTTCATTTGTATAACACCAGATTTTGGTGTGTCAATCTGGAGAATTTGGTACCCCCCACAAGGCTGCGTCCCGTTATTCAACGGTGCTACTGCATTCAGCCAAGCCTGCAGCCCAGATTCTTCAAGTGTGGTGTTGGTGATTACTGGATCAAGTTGAGGTGGACTGTATTGGTAGCAAGAAAGACCACTGATTTTTCCATCGACAGACACGAATTTAGGGTTCGGACATGCTGACCATGCCCACAACGAGCCTTGTTCTCTGTAGGATGAAATAGGAAAGTCAGATGAGGGTTGAGGCTGTCGCTGAGTTTGAGTTTGAGCCGCAGCTTGATCATCTGACTGGGCGATGGTGCCGTGAATTGAGCCTGACATGGGGGGAGTGGATGAATACAGAAATGTTCGATCTAACCCAGAGCAACGGAGGACGTATAAGCATCGAAAGAACAGACAGCAGGAAAGAAGCCAAATAAATAAAAGGTGCACTATGTAAGCAGACACATTGTAGGGCAGTGCACCTGGGTTACACAACGCTGAAACTATGCTGGACCAACAAGTCGATTGGTTTCAGATTCAGCATAGGAACTTTTACTTCAAAACCGAGACCAAAGGGGGTTGTTTCAGGGATTAATACAGTATCTCGCTACGATATCACATATAAAAATCCTCAGTCAAGGTTCCTAGCACACAATCAATGCAAATCTGCTGATTATCTGCAAAGATCAGATAGATAGATAGAATTCCAACACCCTAGGAAACATGAAGTAGAGAAGTAAAGTAAAAAGATGGCAGGTTTTCAGTAGAATTATACGCGACCCCGACACTGGCTTACATAGTGCTACACCAAGCGCTTCCTTCCCAGAAACTTTCAGCACCCCTCCTTTCCCTACGCATTTCTTGTATATAGTTACCACCCACCATTAATTTGAATGCATAGCTATTACGGCCTAATGTTTCGACTAATCCAGACAACTATGTGACGCTCGAGTTTAATGTCTTTAGGCCCTAATTCGCTCGCTTCGCTGCTAGCGAAGTATTACCTGCTTAGGTTAGGGCTGCTCCTTTTCCTAGAACTGAGGCACATGAAACTCCCAAAATCTGACCTCGTAACAATGGCTGATCAAAAATAAAAGTTAAAGTACGTACCGAGGTATAAGAACTGTATTCTTTTCTTTGCAAGTAGGAATGAATTCACATATTTACATCAAGATGCTGCGGACTGGACTGGACTGGGGAAGCTATATGCGCTTACTTGTTATGAAAGGATGCCAATGAGCGCAGTACGTAACATAGCGGACTAGCCTTGGATGCTGAGGGCACGTTAAACAGCATCACAACCCCCCTTTCCCCCACGACCCGAACCCTTCTCCATTCCCGACGCCTCATCTCCCTCGCCCTTCTCACACCCCCCCTTCTCATCTCCAGCACGTGCACCCACCACCACCCCCGTCTTGATCTCGATCCCACGCCCCCTCAGCAGCTTCTCCAGCCTCGCGTCTCTTTCCTCCGGGCTGCCCTTGGCTAGACTCGTCAACAGGGTATCGATTGTGCGCCGCTTCAGCCATTCCGACAGCGCCATGTGGAGTATGAGGAGAGGGAGACACAGGACCCAGAGCACGAAGAAAAAAGCGATGGTTCGACGGCCTTGGCGTAAAAGATAGGGAGCGCATTCCTGGGGAGCTTGAGGCTGGAGGGCCGATGGGAATGGGGATGGCTCGGTGGGGAATAATAGTGATGTCAGGGTGTGAAGTAGGTTATGTGGGATTGAGATTGAGAGGTTGGCCGAGCCCGAGGCAGGGAAAGGGAAAGGGGGTGAGGCGGGCATTTGGGTGTCGGAATGTGGTGGTGGGGTTTTGATAGCTACAGGGTCTTTGTTCTGGCGCAAGGTGAGCTGATGGGTGAAAATGAAGTGTAGGGAGTGGTTTGTGTGGTGTTGTGAGGTAAGGTGAGATGAGATGAGGTAAGGTAAGGTGTGATGTAATGAGGTGTCATTTATGATCCGGTCAAACTAGTAAAGCTAGAGAATATTAAATAATATACCTCTAATATTAGAACGCTCGCTCTACATGCACATGCACTTGCAAACCCTTCCATCCCATAAACAAAACATTCCAACACAAACACAACCACAACCACAACCGCAAGAGCAAAAGAGCACAGAAAACGCAAATAGATAGATACTTACATGACCATATAACTCCATCCATCCATCCATCTATTCATCCATTCATTCATTGATTCATTTTTCTACCCACTTTCACTTACTTATTGACTTACTGACTTACTTCACTTGACGCAATATAATCACTTCCACTACACTCCACTCCATCTTAGCTATCTATCCATCCATGCATCCAATCATCCAATCAATTACCTAAATTACATCGCTCAACTTCCACTTCAACTTCAACTTCAACATCCGTTCCATATAACCCCCCATCACCTTCCCCCCTCCCCCCTCCCATCTATCTTATGCCCTGCCCTGCCATGCCATGCCTTGCCCTGCCTTCAAACAGAAAAATTCGTATCCACTTCCTCACTTCCCCTCCAAATACCACCACATCCATTGGAAACGAGTTACCCTACGCCCCCACAAGAAGAAAATCTCGTCCATCTGCACTACCTTCCCGATTTTTATTTTTTTCATTTACTTAAACCTGCTAGTGCACCTTCCCATCACCTCACCCTGACAAACAAGCTCGGCGTTAAACTCAGACCCATCAAGCGTGAGGTAGATGTCAAAGTAAACACGGTAGAAGGTTCCCTGCGGCGTATCCATGCGCTCAAAGTCTTTTTCGAGGTTTTTGCGCGAGAGGTCTGAGGTAAGGGTTACGACTTCTTTGACGCCTGTAGATAGATTTTCGTTAGTACGAGTAGAAGATCAAGGTTGAAAGATGAGGAAAGGGAGACTTACGAGGATCTTTGGTATACTCTGGGCAAACATCATCATCGCACGCATACAGAATATCCTCATACATCAGCGTAGCACCCGGCGCAACCTGTCTGAAAAACGACACCTTGACCGGCTCTCCAATCTTCACTCTCTGCCCCTTCTGCACAAATATCTGTCGCGTGAATTTACACCTGTCTTTTCCGTCCAATGAAGGAACACGGTATGCTTCTGGGTGATGACCTTCCTTGAAAGGTTGGAGAGTAGCCATAAGGTAGTGGCGACGAGCTACACGGGATGTAACGACTCGCTCTGTGATACCAGCGGTAACGGCACCCTTGACGATAGCAGCGACGGAGTCCATGGGTCTGACGACCTTGGCTTGGAATTGCGGGGGCACGTGGAGCTTGATTTGCTGGAAGAGGTATTCTGAGGCTCCGAATCCACCTACAACAAGCACGTTTTGTAATGTTCGGTTTTGGGCTTGAATGGCGATGATTTGATTCCGGACCAGTTCCAGAATTCGGTTGACTACGGGTTCGAAACATTGCAGGATTTCCTCGTTGGTAAATGTCATATATCCTTCTTCGATACCAGCTTCTGGGAATTCTGCCTCGATACCTACATCAACAGCCCATTTTTGGTTATTGTTTCGGAAATCGGCTTTGATTCTGTTCTCAAAGTCCATGATACACTTGGCGTAGACTCTGCCTGCTGTCTTGGATCCATCTGGTAGTTTCATCTTTCGGATCTTCGTTCGGAGGATGTTGGAGAAATTTCGGTTCAGGGCTGTTGATCCGCAAGAATCACCGGATCCAGCTGTACATTCGGAAACAGTAAAGGGTGACTCTTCTTCGACCTCGTATGCAATCAAATCCACAGTTCCACCACCACAATCAACGATCAACACGGCATCATGTACCTTTAGATTCAACAGACCAGCTTTTGAACAGAAGAGCGCGGCTGCTTCTGGTTCTGTAATCAGGGTGAGTCTGTTATCGTTCTCATCACGTAAGAACCCAGCTTGGATGGCAGCAGCACGGGTTGCGGCCTTTCCAGCATCGTTCCAAATGGCAGGCACTGTAAGATAGTACCGAATATTCCGCTCTTCTCTGTTGAACACCTCTCCCAACGTCTTTTGCAATTGGTTTCGCATCGCCTGTCGAAGTTTGAAGAGGTAGTCTGCCGCCACGTCGATCTCTGACTTTCCGGGAGGAAGGGGGGGAAGGTTGATAGGGTCGATGTATGTGTTACCGGAAAGCATGAGCTGCAACTTGAACCACTCGACCTTTTGCACACCTGGCTTGGGGTATCCAGTTGGTGCTAAAGCATCGGCGATATCAGGGCCCCATCCCACAACCTTTTGATATTGATCGTAGTATAACACTGTAGGAATCTATTACTGTCAGCGCAACCTCGTAGACCAAGGCGGTGTGAGGTCGCATACCTTTTGCTTTGTGTAGGATCCTGCACCTGGCCATTCTGTAATGATATCTTCCTTTGCCTCTGTGTTGGTGGCAAATGCAAAAGCAACACCAGAGAAGGTGGTTCCCTAGAATTGATTAGGACCCTTATCGCTGTCGCGTGCGGGGCAATTGTTGACTTACAAAGTCGATACCAACAATCAGTTGCGCCTTACTTCGCCCAGCTCCTTCGACCTCGACGGCACCTCTGTTTGCATATTGTGCAGCCGCCATGCTGTTTCCCGCTGGAGCACCTGGCGCACCGTATTGAGGAGGTCCGCCGTATTGCGGTGGTCCGCCTGCTGGTGGTGGTGCACCCATTCCGCCTTGCGCTGGGTGTCCAGGAGGATATCCTGAAGACGCTGTATTTATCGGAGGAGGGCCGCCGACCATTTGTGTAGGAGGCGTGCGAGGAAGACCTGTGGTTAAAGGGCTCTGAGTGCGACCGACAGCAGCTGGTGCAGGTGAATACTGGTTTGAATAGCTCGGTGGTCGCCCACCAGCGCCTGGGTGATTCATAGGGAGACTTGTAGTCGAGGACGAGGCTGTTGAGGGAGTAGGAGCGCCGGCAATATTGGGATTATTGGGAATGGGTCTGCCAGGAAGGAGCTGGGGTTGCGAGGTGGGGTTCTGGTTCTGGATCTGGTTCTGTTGTTGTGCGAGAGTCGGGACGACAGCACTTGATTTGCGTTTGGAGCCGAATCCAAGGCCTTTGAAGCGGGAGTTCATAGAATTCATAGAACTCACGGGAGGGGGGGAATGCGAGGAGATAAAGGCGGCGGAGGGGCTGGAGATGTATTGTTCCAAGCCAAAAATATGCGTGAGACGCAGCGAAGGAGGGCTTGGGCTGGTTTTGGGGGATGGGGTTGGGGGTACTGGGGTTGGAAGGAAATGCGGCGCCGGTGGGCCCAAGTCAAGACAGGCCCGTCGCCTCTCTCACTCTGTCCTGTCAGCCAACGTCCAAAGTAGAACGCTAGCAATGATCAGGTCGGGCTGAGTTGATTCACAGGACTTTACAAGTAAGTTAAGTTACTTGTAAGACTCTTTGCTTTTTGGCAGTGACTGAATCAGATGGAGAGCTGCTTTTGCCGTCCTGTAACTGTACCCTTGAACGAGAGTGGAGGTGAGGGGAGAAGGATCCAAGAACTAGGAGCATCAAGGCTACAGGGACGCGGACAATGGAATGGGTTGCTAGTTGCTGGAAGGAAGGCCGGTAGTAGTGTACTGTACGGTAGTGTAGGTATACTTCGTAATAATATGGTAGTGCTGATGTTGATGGCTAGGTAGGTAGGGCTTAGATACAATCCAAAACTCTATGCTGTACGAGTAATTACGAGGGCAATAAAGTGTGCAGGGTAGCGAGTGTGTGAATGCAGCCAGTCCTGATTTCCGCACACAAAAGAGAACCCAAACAAAAGTCCTGGCCGAGACTTGTGTGGTTGGGCTTGGCTTGATTCCTTGGTTGGGTTTGATGCGATGTGAACGAAAGCTGAAAGACAGATTCGGAATCCTTCCCTTTCTCGCTTTCTTTCTTTGTTCCAGATCTGCTTTGGATTGCAACAACACGCCACACGAAACACAATCAGCACAATGAAATAAAACTTAATTTAATTTAATCAATTCAAGAGTATTACTATACTATACAACGTTAATTACGAGACGAGTGTCTTTCAAGAGTCTATATAACGACGACAACGTAGAAGCCTTCCCTTCCTTCCCTTCTATTCCATTAATATCATACCACTAGTACTGTGGCTCAGCCTCACCTCACCTCAGGGTACTTCGTAAATATCCCAGCCTTGGCCCCGCCATCAGGCTCCGTCCGCTCAAGGAAGTCTGCCTTGGCCTTGTACATTTTATCCAATCCAATCAATGCTCCATCCCATCCACCATAGGTAATCCTGAAGATATACCAAGCTTCCATTATCAGGACTTTACTTTTACTTTCCCCTTTTTTTAAAAAAGAGTCCTGAAAAAGTCCTGACTGACACGTTCTGTCGTTAGCTTTCTTTCATTCAGCCCCCAAAAATACATTTCCCTCTCGCGATATGCAGTCTTTGATTGGATACGGAACGGGATCGGCTGTTTGCGTCGTTTGCTGTACGAGTATTTCCTTGTCTTATCTTGTCTTGCTTATATCACGGGATCTTGCCGGTTCCGAGCAGAGTCTGGATTCGCTACTTTCGTAAAAGGTACCATTGGATGTCAAGAACAGCCCTAGGAGCATGTGACACACACACTCTCTCTCTCTCTCTCTCAATGTATATATTCATGTATTCGTTTCTAAACTCTCTCTCTAACACTACCCCTACCGCTACCTAGCCATGCTTGCAAGGAAGGCCAAATGTATACAGGTACGATCAAAACGCATGCAATGCCATCAGTGCAGTTGAGGCCGAGACAGAGACAGGATCTCCAACTAGGAAATCCCAGCCTTAATCTCATCCAGCTTCCCCTTTAGCGGAATCAGATAATCCAACGGCTTCTCCATCTTCGCAGCCACAAGCGCAATAAGTGCCGCGCCAACCCCACTACCATCCTTCGCAATGCCAATGCGGATTCTCCTCTCGCCAGCCGCGCCAATCCCGTCCAGCGTCCTGAGAGCTTCGCGCATATATTCTTCGAACTTGGGGTAAAATTCAACCAAGCTACCATCGACACCAACATCGACGATCTCGTCCTCGTTGACGGCGAGGCCGGCGGTGTTGGCGAGTTTGGAGACGGTAGCGGATGCTGCTTCGGCGAGGTTGAGGCTCTTGACGTCTTCGACGATCGAGGCGGTTGATTTTGGGGCGGGTACTGCAGAGGCACCGGGATTCAGACGCCCTGTCTCCAGGATGATGGCTCCGATTGCTATACCCGAGAGACGAGCAGCTCGAATTGCGATTGCGTGTGCGATTTCTTTGACAGCGAGGGCATCTTCGACGGTAGCGGCCGAGACACCGAGGGATGTCTTCATGTATTCTCGTAGTTTTGATAGGTCGGCGCTGGAGTCTGCTTCTGCTTCAGAGAGGATACTGCTGTCGACACCCCCTGTTGCATGGAGGGGTGCGGTTGAGGCGATTTCGAGCCCACTGAAGAGGGAGACGGCAGGGGTCTTCAGAGTTTGGACGAGGACAATGCGGAGGATTTCACCGAGGAACATGCCTGAGACTCGTTTCTCGAACATCTGGATACCGGGGTTGACGCTCTCCTGATCTAGGATTTGGTCGTATATGGTGCTAGGGAGTACTTTCATGCTGTTGTCGAAAGAACCCCATTCTGTGTTTACTACCATATCGCCGGTGCTGTTGTCAAACTCGCCATCCATTGGCTTTGTGATCTTGTCAAGTCTCTCGACGTAAGCACCATTGGTCCCAGTGCCGAAGATGGCTCCCAAAAGTGTGCTGGTCTTTCCAGGTGATGTGTAGGATCTTGCCATAAGCGTTCCAACGGTGTCGTTAACCAACGCTGCCACTCTAACAGGCAATTTGAGTATGTCAATCTCGTCTTGTAGTAATTTGCAGACATCCTGTCCAACTGCGTCTGCAATATCAAAACCTTTTGTCCATCTCATAAGTGTTCCTCTATTGATCCCTATTTGATGAACCGGGAAACTAAATGTAAACCCCAATCGAAAGATATGTTCATCTCTGAATCCTTCTGGTGTACTAATTGTTTGACGCCGCCTGATGTGTGCATTGAAATGATCCTCGTGATGTTCCCTCAAGAATAATTCGATCTGCTTCGCAAGGAACGAGAAAAGTTCTTTCGCCGTCTTAGCTACCATCAGCTCCTTTGGGATTGCTACTTTCGATTGCACGATATCGAAAGTGGTGTCTCCGTGTAGATTGATTGAGCAGACACGGAAATTCGTTCCTCCAAGGTCCACAGCCAGGTAAAGGCCCTAGATCTATCAGTCCAGCTCTCCAAGCGGCATGTGTGTTCCTACCTTTTCAGTTCCATTCGGTACTGCTGTGACGAATGTCGGAATCTGGCTCATATTGGTCGCATTCTTCGCCAAGCCCTCCTCTATGCCACAGTCAAAAGAATATTCCCAGGGTGAGATGTTGGTTGTGCGCACTCATCTGTTGAACAAATTCCAAATTGATCTTGTTCAAATCGGTATCTGAGATTTCGAAATCTGCGGCAATCCGCTTCGCTTCCGCTGCTAAAGCCATTGTGTGTGGTCTCGATATCGGATGTTCTGTAGGAAATGGAGGAGGGGATTCGCAAGTCCCACCTTCAACAATGTGCGCCGGAGGGGAAAATGACGTAGGGGAATAGCGCTTTACGGTCCTTGAATGAATAGAGGGGGTGTCTGCGAAAAAGAACTGTACGATCTGCACGCTATTGTCAGTCTCCAGTTTCCCCACTACAGGGGGAGGACTTACGAGGACAATGGCAAGGAATGCGAAGGAGAAGAGGTGGACGAGACTGATAGGGGTGTAGGTGTTTTGGCTCGAAACCTTGTGCGCCTTGTAGAGATTGTCTTCGTCGATTGCTGCTGGGAATGGGCTCGTGCTAGATATTATTGCAGGAGGGGGAGAGGAGGGTTTGGGCGAAGCGGCCCTTCTTTTAGTCGACGAAGACGACGTTGTGGTGATGTGGATGCCCCAAGCCAGAGTTGGCGGGCAGGGCGGGGCAGCAGGCTGAGGCGGGAAGTCGGAGAGGTGAGGGGTCCCAGAATCCGCTAAACTCATTCGTCAGGAGGGAAGAGGAGAGGATTGTCTTTCTCTCTGGTTCGTCTACTCGTAAAGAGGGATTATTAATGAGGTATAAGGTGTACCGGACTTCGCTCGGCCAAGGGAGGTGCGAGTGTGAGGTGAGGTACCGGATCCTGGGACCGATTGATATTATGGTTATTAAAAGCGCGAGTCTATCCCTCCAGGTTGGCAGCTATAGTTCGGCGCCGCCGTCGTCATTAGACTGCTTTCTGTGTCTTCTTTGCATACAGACCTTGTGGTTTGGGCAGCAGCTCGGCCTTGTCTGCAGAATCTTCGGCCAAATTGTTTTTGGTTCGCCCGTAAAGATCCGCGTATGGAGTCTGGTCTGGACTCTGGACGGTCTGGCTAATTTGACGATATGCGAGGCCAATGTTGGATTTCACCGAGTTTTTTATTGCTGCCAGAGATACGGTACTCAACCAGTTGCGATACTTCTGTGCTGGGCTGGGCTGGGCAAGGACAATAAATAATCTGTTCTGAGATTATACCGGTACCTGTTGGAGTCCGGGGGGTGTCACAGCCTTCACCGTCCTGTAAATTTAGGCTGTGGCTAGTGTCTGACCCGCGTTCCAGCCTCCGTGGGGAAATGTTCCCCCTCCCGCGGACGATGTTTTAGAACCCTTTGTCATTTTGTTGCACGGCACGGTCTCTCGGATTGCTTGACTTGGGGAGCTCGGACGACGGTAGATGATTAGATTGGACAGGGCAATTGCCAGATGGGAGAGCTGGTGCTGGGTCTTGTGTCATTGAAAAGGTAAGAGGTGATGGAGGAGAATTTTCAATGTGTGTTCAAATCCAGTGGTGTAACATGCGGGTGTACAGGACTGTGCGACGTATTCCTCGGTTTCTGCTGCAATTACCTTTACCCAAGCTTCCCCAATCTTCATAGCTGCCACCTGGTGCCACGTCTTTCAACCCAGCCAGTGCACCAGGTATTAAAAGGGTTCCCTACCCAACCCATCAGCAATCGATCGCTTTTATTCTAATAGCTGCTGGGACGACTCATAGGTGACAGGTAAACCTTTCTCAAGCATCTGTGTCTTTGCTAAGATTGATATTGCTACCCCGCCCCCTTTACCTAACCGAGACCTCCTCATTGGGATAGTTGTATTGATATCTTTCTTGCCTACCGCAGTCTACGCTAGCTCGTCAGCCAGCTGATAAGATCGAAAATCGACACGCTAGCAGTTCTGAACTGGCCGCAAAATCGTGCTTGAGTTGCTGCTATCAATTTTCTGACTTGGAGACGCTCTTTCAAACAGACCAGGATATGCAGGCCACTCTTTTGGGAAATCGATAACCCTCTGTTGCACTTCGACGTGCATATGCTGAGATTTGAGGCGCGGTGTCTTGACTCGACTCCACGGATGGTTTGGAAGATACCTCGTCTTAAAACTTCCTAGTGAGGCTGAACTGTAGGCCCTTCTCGAATTTCGGCTGGCAGTAGTGTAGCCGCTGGTGGAGGCTATATCCCGTCATCATCGGAGCAATACAACAACACAACTTCTTAACCCCATCCCCATCCCATCCATCAGAACCTGCTCTACTCCCCCAAAAATGGAAACCATCCACCTGGTCCCCGATGACGCGCCCTGTCCCTCAAACCGAACCATATTCCAAGGCTTCGAATGGTACATCCCCGCAGACTACCAACACTGGACCCGGCTAGCCAGTCTGATACCTCGACTCGCCGCTCTGGGCATAACCAGCATGTGGATCCCGCCAGCCTACAAAGGCGCGTGGTTTACGAGCAACGGTTACGACGTATATGATTTGTACGACCTGGGAGAATTCCAGCAGCGGGGCGCGAGGTGTACGAAGTGGGGGACCAAGGAGGAGCTGGCCAGGCTGGTTGATGTCGCTAATGGGAATGGGATTGGGGTTTTGTTTGATGCGGTGTTTAATCATAGGACCGGGGCTGATCGGACGGAGAAGGCTGTTGCGGTCAAGGTTGATCCTCAGGGTATGTAGTGTGTGTTGGAGGGGTTTGGCTGACTGTTGCTTTCAGATCGTTTGAAGGAGGTTGGGAAACCGTATAAGATTGAGGCTTGGACGAAGTTTGATTTCCCGGGGAGGGGGAACACGTATAGTCCGCTAAAGTGGAATAAAGAGCATTTCAATGGTGTTGATCATGATCATAGGACCAAGTCTCAAGCGATCTGGAGGCTTCAGGGTAAGAAGTGGGCATATGATGTTGATGAGGAGCTTGGTAATTATGACTTCCTGTAAGTTTTCAAATACTATACTTTCTCTCAGTTGTGCTGATGATTGTATTTAGCATGTGTGGAAATATCGATCACAGTCATCCTGATGTCCGCCGTGACCTGTTTTACTGGGTCGAATGGCTTGGCTCACAGTTCAGGCTCGGTGGTCTACGTATTGACGCCGTCAAGCACTATTCAGCTTCGTTTCTGCGTGACTTGATGATGCATATTGATCAGACCGTGGGGAAAGATTGGTTCATGGTGGGTGAGTACTGGAGGGCCGATGCGAAAGTTCTCTCTGCGTATATCGAATATATGAACCATCGTCTCTCCCTTTTCGACGTTCCCCTGGTCGAGAGCTTCTGCAACATCTCTCGCGGTGTTGAGCCAGACCTGCGGAAGGTTTTCGAAGGTAGTCTTGCTGCCACCAAACCTGCAAATGCCGTTGTGGGTGCTTCATCATTCCCCTTCCCAGATGCAAATTATAACCTATGACAGACTTTCGTTGTAAATCACGATACTGTAAGCCGGGCGCCTCCAATCTCGTGATATAGAATTATTAACCAAGACAATGCAGCAAACAGGACAATCCCTCGAGGTAAATCCCATGTCAAAAAATATCAAATAAGCTACTAACTATCCCAGACGCCCGTCGCGCCCTTCTTCATCCCCATCGCATACGCCCTGATCCTCCTGCGCGCCAACTTCGGCCTCCCCTGCGTCTTCTGGGGAGATCTCTACGGCTCCCATGCGCCACCCCACGCGCAAGGCCCCCCGCACGGCGGCCTCCTTATACCGCGTCTCATGCTAGCGCGGAAGCTCTGGGCCTACGGCACCGAAGCATCATACTTCTCCGACTCGGCAACCTGCGTCGGCTTCACGCGGTTCGGGGCACCCGGCGCG